>VMBQ01005971.1:27371-51896 GCA_007657795.1 Dreissena rostriformis | reverse complement strand
AGATATTAATAAGTGACTGTAGTGTAACGGTTATCAATAAAGCAATCATTCTATACATAGATGGTGACGTCACTACGTTATTGTCAGTAAGACCGGTGTGTACATAATGATAAAGCAATAAACCGTGTAATGGCTGTCGTCTTGTAAAATTGAAGAAAATACGCGTTTACCAAAACACGAACAGCAAAAGTCTGCGCTATTGTTAGAAAAACCACAAAATAAATATATTTTGATTATGTTTTGTTATTATACAAAACCAGAAAGTTTCACCGGTTCGCGTATTTGCCCAGTCCCTGTGATCTTTTACTATTGCCCAGTCCCTGTGATCAGTTATTAATTATAAGAATTAGCTTTGCATTATTGGCCATAAATGTTGTAGTAAATGTAATAGGCACAAATGCAGTACTTATTTACACTAATTTACACAAAAAAACACCACTATGCAAGATATTCTGACAACAAAAATATATACATTGATCCGTAAAATAACTTCTCCTCCCATAAGCGGAAAAAAAGTATTACATATTAGTCGCCGCACTTCAGTACGACGCCAATGAGGCCCAAAGCCTAGTCCATTCGTAGCATGTTCTTTGACCAACCATAGTGATCATTTTGGAGAACATATTTCTAAATTAGACCACTGGTTTCTGACAAGAAGATTATTTTAATTTGTAGCCTGGCGACCATTGTGTACGAATCGAAATAATCTTACGTGGTTTTTAAGAATATCAGCTCAGCAACATTTGTGAAACTGTATTGTAAATCCAAAAAGTTGTTCTAGCAAGAACATTTCTATTTTTATGAACCATTGGTATTAGATGTGGTTTAATGTATTAAATTGGTTTAAGCGGAGAATATTTTCAGTTTAAATTATCAGACGGTAATTCGACAGATGACGAAGACTGCGGATAGGTACTGAACCATAAAAGCTTATCGTGAGCACTTCTTGTCAGATGGTCAAAATTGGTAATATGGTATTAACTGAAAGACACTCAAATATCGGTAAGGAAGAATGGTGTAAACAACCATAGGATTGGAAAAATTATTTACCATGTTTATGTTACATCTCTAAATGTTGATTTCGGCCTTATTCAAATGTGTGTAAAGCATTGAAGGGTTATGCTGCTTACATACACACATATACACAGATCAAAAGGTCACTTACAAACTATTTGTATTTCGCAATTACTTGTAGAGTTCGTTTAACCTTCCAGTTGCTGAAAATAACAAACCCTTCATCGGGAGATCAACCACCATCATATCACACATCCGGAACACGCGAGACTTGCTTCTTTACTACTTCCTGCTGGATGCCACAGATGAGACGCCAGAAAAGCGAGTCGTATGGAGTAACCAGCAGGTCTTCAACTACCTCTCCTTTGGTTTCGAGGCGCGATACGTGGAGCCGGAAACTATGCCTGACAGACCGACGTACGTGCATGATTTCAAGTACGGGATAATTGGTGGAAAGGTGGATGTAATGGTGTACGACTTTAAGAATGGTAAGGGTTTGTTCACTGCGTTTCAATTCAATATTGGCTTGTAGATTTTTATGTTTCTCATCGATCACACATCTACTAAAATACCTCGTTTAAGCCTTCTTTATTTGAACCCAACCCCCAAATCCGCATGATATGGTATAGCAGATAAATGCACTAAGTGGAACACACAGATTTGTCGGCCGTTCCTTTAGGAAGACATATAATTTACCTGACCTTTAACCAATTGTAATATTTACGTATTTTTATGATAAATCGGAACTAGTTAAACCCATGTGTGACCTCTTAACAAAGGAAGTGCACATTTATGGTGTCTCAGTGAGCGCTGGTCAGAGGGGTGCCTACAACTACACATGCCCTGGAATCAGTGTGCTGAATCCCACGCAACTCATGAACTGTTCCATCCCAGACAAACCCTTCAAGACGCTGATCGAGCATGGAGACACGTGAGTATCGCGTTCAAACGGAGAGAATTGTTCAAGTTGGCGTTCTTCGGCAAACGTTAGCATACTTTCAACGCGACATGTTGCATAAATGCGATTCGAGAATATCCATTTCCAAAAAAATACTTTTCCTACACTCTCTTACAAAGATCAGTTTCTTAAAATAAATGTTCAACTATTATTCTAGCAACAACATATTTATTGACATATTAGAGTGTACAAGTTTTATAGACATTTTACTTAGACAAACAAATTATCCTACCATTAATATGTACCTCGGTATCTTCAGACTGAAAGTGACTCTGACGGCATACAGCGGTGGCCAACGCAAAATTAACGTACCTGGCAGCACTCTCCGGACTGAGAACATCACTGGTACCGAATACACCAAACAGGTAGAGGTCGCAAACCGACACGTATGATCTTTTTTTCGCAATAATGACTCAGTTTCTTTATTCAGTACTTGATATTGTTTGTTTCCCGTGTTAAATGAGTCACTTGATATAATATTATTTTCATTATTTTCACATTAGTCGATTCCAGTACTTATATACTATATTTCGACCACGCTCTCTCAAGCAATAGAGATAACCGGGGTCAATTATTTAAGAATACCAAAGCCATTACTGGTATTATCAGATAGTTGCATTCCAATAAACATAACAGACAACTATAACCACAAGACGAATGAATGACAGGTGAGCCTTACGATTTGTTGTCATGTTTTAAATAGAACACGTGGTAGAGAGTGTAGCTATTTTGCGATATCCCATGAACACAAATAAATCATTAGAAATAGCAAAACGAGAGAGTACTAAACATTGTGCGACTACCAAACAAAAAACGTTTTATCTTGGGAGATCAACTATTGGTAGTTCAAATCGATTTAATGCCAAACTTCAGTTCCCTGCTTAATCTCCCTTTCAAAGTTCAGTTTCCTGCCGAAATTCCCCTCAAAAGTGCAAAGTCCTGTTCTCTGCCATTAAAGTTTGTTCGTACATTAATTTAAATAAAGTATATGATGTCACACCTGTGCAGTCGAAATGGTATGCGCCTTAGGCAAAAATGATCTGGAGTTTCATAACCTTAGCTATAGAAAATATATTTTATGATCAGTTATTTTTAAATACCTAAACAATTGTTCTTTGGAACTTAAATGAGCACGAAACTTTAACAAAATGTCTGACACATGAATATGGTAACCAGCCCACCACATGCGTACTAATAATGCGACTCCGTGATGTCTTCATTTTTAGATGGACTTCAAGTTTGACTTTGAGCCCGCTGTGCACTGCAGTAAGAACACAACTAGGAACACAACATTTACCTGTCAGCCCGGAGCAACAGTCCTGAAGGCTACGTCAGAATTCACTAAGGTAAGAATTAGAAAGCGTTGTGTTGTATATTGTGGTAGGAACAAAACATTCACCTGTCAGCACGCGGCAAAAGTCACAAAGATTATGTATTAATTCAACAAGCATTAGAACACGTGTTGCTTGCCGTACATTGTATTACAATCAATACAATCACACGTCGGATTGAAAGAATAGTCCAATAGCATAATACGTTTCCAAATAACGTTTATTGTCTTGTAGAATAGTTGATTTAGTCTTATACGTATACAACGGATAATTGTTTGTTTTCTGATAGGCGTGAACGCTTTTTACCTTTTCAGATTATTTTTTTTCCCCAAGCACTATTGTAAATCGTCTTTTTACGGATGATGTGAGCTCTTTTACATCGACAATACACATTTTTTATTATTGTATGATTCTAAATATTTTTAACATTACACGTGTCTTCTAAAACAGTGAGTGAATAAAAGCAACAAATGTAACTACATCTTTCCGACAGACCCCGATAGTGTTGGAGTGGAAGGGTTGGGTGGACACAGACCAGTACACCGCGGGAGTGGGGGCGTACCGCCTTGAGCTGCACCGCCTAGCGGTCCAGGACGCGACCTTCGAGCTCACGGAGGATAACCCAAGATTGCCCCTCATGGAGAATCGCGTCAATCACACGGGTGGAACTACGGTACAGAACTTGTTCAGAACCACATTCACACCGCCAGAACCAGGCATGTACAGGTGAGACTAAGTTTCTTGATTTAAGGCCTTAAGACAGACATGCTGAAAAAGGTTGTTTTAAAGTCATTAGATTAAAGTACAGTGGGTTGACCCATTAGTAAATGTGAAATAATCACACTTCTAAAATCTGCGTGGGTCAATAAACATTATTCAAGTAAGTATATATGTATGTACTTCATTAGTCAATTCCTTGTCCATTCGTTCTTTTAAAAATGTACCAAGAGGTCGCCGTGGCGTAGTGGATATGGTGCCCGCCTAGCGACCGGGAGGTCACATGTACACCAAGTTCTCATTCTACCCAGGACTCGAGAGCGTTTCAATAAGCCTTAGGATTTTAATGCAATCGAGCTAAAATAAATAGATTTAAAGTAAAAGTTTACCACGCTCATCAATGCCACATCACCACATAATATATTACTGTGTATAAAATCTTTTCTACTGTATTGGTCTCATCCATTTTAAGTAAAGAATGACCTTGTATGGATTGGTTCATGTATACAGATAAATACTTTTGCAAATTGCTTGTCGTAAGACATTTGTTGATACGTTAAACCTTCATAAAGTTTATTTGTTAATATTATATGATAAGAAAAAAAAATAACTCATCCACATTAGAATACCAGATCTTTATTTAGTTAAAAAAAAATACCAAATTAAATGAAATTTAAAATAGGACATTTTTCTATGTATTTCAGCATTGTCATGGAGGTGACAGACAACGCCAACAACTCCATTTTTA
Source organism: Dreissena rostriformis (assembly GCA_007657795.1). Taxonomy (NCBI): domain Eukaryota; kingdom Metazoa; phylum Mollusca; class Bivalvia; order Myida; family Dreissenidae; genus Dreissena; species Dreissena rostriformis. Next base: position 47,128 of record VMBQ01005971.1, on the reverse strand, counting down.
CTCGTCGGTTCGCCCTGTACGACAACGTATCCATCGTGACGACCAACCCTCTCAGTGCGCATGGTGTGCACGCTACTTCCGCCGCACCGGAAACCGGCTACCGCTGGCAGACGGAAACTAAGTGTAAGCATACTTACAATGATTGTATTCTGTTAACATTTTTTTTGCATTGGAAAAGAATCGTGTATTGTGAAGTTGTGTTAATATCGCTTATGTCGGTGAGCCGTAGAACGTTAGAGTACGTACTTTGATTTCCGTTCAGCACGATAAAATGAAGAGTTGCTCGAGTATATGAACTCGGAAAAAACCGTTATGTTATGTAACTCCACTTAAACTAACAACATCACGCATAGTTTTTTTTACTGCAGTGGTCAAACTGGACTGGACGGACTATTTTGTGAACAAAGTTCATCACGAAAAGAAGTTCCTGAACACAATCAGAAAGTTCCCAACTCTTGTCACCGACCTCGAATTGATTGGAATCCGAAATGTTGATAAGTAAATCATCATTTGTTCTTGTATGAAAATTGTGGGTATATTTACCTTTTTATAAAAGGAATAATTAGCCGTTTCTTAACGCTTATCTTATCTACTTAAATGAATGTCAACGTCATATTAACGAGTACGTGTATGACGTTTTTCTGATGAAGTCAAAAACAAATATTTCCTGAAATATGTGCGATATAAAGTGAATAAAACATACGTTATCTGACAACTACAATCCACGTAAGGATATACTAATGTATATGCCTGATCAACCTTTTTCATTATATATTTTGATATATACATTTCACTTATAATGACGTCATTCAAGTGTATCCAGAATACCGCCGTGTTATTACTTAATTGCCGTTGAAAACGGCGAAAAGTGCAACAAACAAACTAACACAAATCTCAAATTGAAGTCACGCAAAATACACGATCATTATGGCAACCTATAACTGATCGCATGTACTCCCCGTATCAGATAAAGTGCATGCCACATTTACACAGGTTCGTGTTCGACTCCTACGATGACACCGAGGGCGCCAGGACAAAGGACGCTATTCCTAACGTCAATGGGATCACGCGATTCCAGTACGGTTACGTTGTAAACCAGGCCAGTGCGCAAGCCCCGACCGGGTGGATAAATATTAATGGTTTGAATCAGAAAATGGATGTTTCAGTGTCAACCNATCGCTATAAAACGCGTAAACTAATTCCAAACACGAGAGGAAGGCATTATGAATTTCTTTAACTGAATAGATGTTAGAATATAAATTGTAGACGCATCTTAAAATATGTCGAGTTTGAATGAACGCTCTCGACCGTATATTAATTTATTATTATTACAAAACAAATGAAATTGGTTAATATTTGAGCAACATCATTCTGAGTAGATGTATGTATATAAGACTAAAATTGATTGGTCATTTTAATGTAACGATAGTCGGGCTGCCTTAATTGCTAGACGCCGAACTGTGAATAATACGTCAATTTTCTTCGACTATAGATTAAACGCGGTGTATTAACACCCGTGCAAACTGCCAGATAAAATCAATATAGACACTACCCCTCTCATGATACCCTCCGGTATGCTAATTATCATCTCGTTAATTGATGGCAGCTGTTATGCAAACAAAAACGGATGCACTAAAAAGTCTGCACTGAACAAACAAATATACATTTTTTAAATTTATTTGCATAAAAAATAAAAATCGAATATTCGAATATGAATTTTGGTTCGAATATTCGGCCGAATTTCGAATATTCGGTCCCATCCCTACTTTTAACTCGTTCACATTTCTTTAAAAACTTGAACAACGAGTCCAAAATTACCTGGTGGCGTCCTCAGTCAATGGACATTATGTTCGTAGCAATGATTTTGGCCTTACTTTCGTGATATAATTAAACAGACCGAATATATAACCTACCTGTTGTTCGCGGTTGGGTCCAACTGTCTGTCATCGACGGAACAATCTGCCATCGACGTGACGCGTAATACGGTGTGTTGTTGCAATGTGTGTTTCAGTTACGAGTTTTACGCCCGTGATACTGAGAGCGGTGTGTACCAGATAGAACTGGATGTTAAAATCACCATGACGGGTATCGGCGTTGTGCGCAGTTTCAGCCAGGTGGTGAATGCGAGCATGGACAAGGTAGGGCCTGTGCATGCGTTATGCCGGAAATGGGGATAATGGTTACGAGTGAGAAAGCGCTTAAACTGAACTTCACGGTGGCTTCGTATATAAACCATTGCAGAACGAAAAATTGGCTGACGTCACTCTTAAACCACTATTTAAATGAGGCGCTTTGTACGTGTGTTGTACGACTTCATTTCGATGCCACTAAATCCCCTTTTCACAGGGCGCAACTGTTATCATTGGTCAGATTACAATACAAATTCAAAACACCTAATAAAACAACGTGTTTCAGTTGGTCATGTTAAACCATCGGTTAAAAATCTAAACGAAACCCAAGCCGAAATGATACAAGGGTTTGCTATATGCCGAAAGCTATTTAGAACAATAATGTTAGCCACACCTTTATGGTCAAGTTTCCTGTTCACATCGACCCTCAAAGCTTACAATTGTGGCCTTATATCTTAATTAGTATCCCCACGCTTTAAAAGCGTGGGTATATTGTATTGATCTCCGCTGTCTGTCCGTCCGTCCGTCCTGGCCACTATCTCCTCCTACACTATTAGCACTAGAACCTTGAAACTTATACACATGTTAGCTATGAGCATAAGTGCGACGGTGCACTATTGGGAATTTTGATCTGACCCCTGACTTCCCCGTACCCCCAAATTTTGTGTCGTACCCAAATAAAATTCATACCCATTTTGTTTTCGTACCCATTCTTTTTTTTCTTTTTTTTTCGTACGCAATTTTTTTTCGTACCCAATATTTGTTCGTACCCAAATTTTTTTTCGTACCCAAATTTTGTTTCGTACCCATTTTTACCTTAAACAAATTTCGTAGCCATTTTGTTTGGCAAAATTTTTTCGTACCAAAAATTTCGACCATCCATGTCCACATTACCCACCCGGGGCCCCACCAACATAGGCCTTGCCCACCCAAAATTGCCTTTTAATATAACATCTATGCGGCGTGGGGATACGCGTCGGCATCTGCCGCGCCATTTCTAGTTCAATTTGTAACTAAATACTAACCTTCTATGCTTGAGCGTGGTTGCATTTGAAAACTCAACAATGTGTACTAAACATGTACGTGTGTGTATATATGTTTTTTGTAAAGACCAAGGCGCCGACTGACCCGGCATGTGTGCCGTCCAAGGACCCGGTCACGTGCTTCCTGGAGCGGCAGAAAGTCCGCCTGGACAACTGCTGGTTCCTGGTCCCAAAGAAGGACTATATCATCAGCGCGGGAGCCACTGTGTCAGTCAGTGCCTACAACCAGGCGCGACTTCCGGTCAATACACAGTTCGAGGTATAAAAATAAAGCTCTAGGCCTCACGTCTGAAAACAATCATTATTAAAATCAATTTTAATCTAAAGCTTAAACATTCGACAAATGTAAATCAAACATCCGATTCACAGATGAATACTAGATAATTATTCTTAAGTTAGTAAAACCATGTAAGCAATGTTCTGAAACGTGCTCATAAGATGACGTGTTTTTAGGTCTTTTTCAGATCCTTAAGTATCGTGTTTTAGGAGTGTGTTACATTCTCGTTATTCACTTGATAGGAGGTTATGATGGGAGGGTTCACATTAAATCTGTAGATGCATACGCAGTGTAGTTTATCTTTTCGCAGCATAAGCCCAAAACGCAATAAACCGTTTTACAGTGAAAATTATGTTCGTTCTTCAGCAGTTTGTTTCAATAGTATAGGTTGTATTCGTTACGATAATTGACCCTTAAATTAATATATGCTACATCATTGCGTGCTTTTTGCATTTGTTTTTGTCTAATTAATTGTTGAAATGAATCAAATAAGCAACCATGTGAAGCATTTCCATTAAATGAGTCGCGCTCGCGAGAAAAGGGGGTTTAATGCATGTTCGTAAAGTGACGTCCCATATTAGCCTGTGCAGGGACGACAATTTCGGCTTGTATGTTATTTTTCGTGTAAAGAAAGTCTCTTCTTTAGGCGGAAAATGTCCCTGGTTAGCTTGTGCGGACTGAGCAGGCTAATCTTGGACGACGCTGTTCGCACGTGCATTAAACCACTATTTCACAGAGCGAGGCTCAAATATATGAAACCATATCTAGCCACTTAGTCTTTGATTGACACATAATTACTGGTCCATTGTAGATCAAACAGTTGAACGCATTGAACGGACTCGAAATATGTAAGTACAATTTCAAACTCTTCAAAAATAAGTAACACATTGTGTGTTAAAAATGTATATTGGGTTTTATTTGCACCGTTTCAAAATGATCTGTTGTTGATAATGAGTTATTGTATGTTTTAATAGCGGGATAGACTAAAGAACCATAGCTTTGAATTGCTTTAATGAACCAAAATTAACAACAGATTTACTAAAACAAATATATGATTCCTTGTACACGTTTTGGGAAGCAACACTAATTTGTTTGTTATAGAATAATTGTATTTGTTTAATTTTACAGTACATGTTCACTTAACTCGAACAATCGAATATTGAGTGCGATACAGTCAAATTAAACAAGCAAATAGTGCGATGCAAAACAATCAGAATTGAATAATCTTAAAATGCGACGCGACGCAAAAAATAGGTTAATCATTACAACCCGTTGATAAAGATAGCATAGATGATTATTGGCGCAAATGTGGCGAATTGATGCACCGTATATTTTAGCATGTAATATAAAACAAAGTAACTTACAATTTATCAGAAAGAAATTCATTTTTATTTTATCGATACATCTTACAGTCTGTTTTATTTTCATTTTTCTGTCAAAACTGACCATTTTGCTTATTTGCACAGTTTACATGTATATAAATCAGCGTGTATCTATGTTCGCTCGGAGGGTCCTCTTTGGTTTGAATTACATGTATATCACCCACGAAATTTTCTGTTTGTTGTCACCTTTCCCTTGGTGGTGTTGCCGTATACCTGTTAGGTACTACCGGAACCATCGATGACGTCGTCTCTCGAACGATATGGCAATGTCGTAACACGTGTACCAAATACTAGATTTGATGGTGTTATCGTCTCTTAGTTTTTTTGGGTATCAGTACAAACGCAAAAAGCGAAAATCATCCCAAATTGGTATATTTCTATGGTTGAATGTTTGAGTTTCTGCCAAAGAGTTCCAACGCATTCCCAGCGTTTGAATGATTTCGTCTGTTTCAGACACGTTGGCATTTGCTTTCATTTGACTTAGTTTTGGTTGTAAGAGTTCCGTGATCCGAGATTCATCCCTGCCTCTGCGATTTATTGGTTTGATTCGTTGTTATACGTCAGTAACTATATTTCCGAGTTTTTTTCTCCCTTTTCCTTTATTATCTACGTACAAATGGTGCGAAATGATTTCAGTCGGGCATTTGGTTTTTCGCTTCTCTTAATGTATACTTTATGCAACTGAGAAAGATTACTCAATGTTAAGGAGAGCTCTTGTTACATTCCTAAAAATTGGGTTCCTTCGATCCCTGTAATATTCCGTCTGCCTATTTTCCTTTGCGTCGTGTTTTTTCGTTTTCATCTTGGGCTTGATAACTGTGTGATTCTCGAAGAGACAGAAGCGTCTTTAGATTCCTCTTCTCTATCCTGGTCGATGTACCAATACGTAAACAAGGGGAAGTAATCAACATCAATAATACAAGTTGGCGATACGTAAATTGATGACCCCGTGTGAAATTAAGCGCGTTATATACCTCAATGGCTTATACAATGCCTAAGAAGGATTTGATCCCGTCTAGATTCTGGGCCTGAGAACATCCGGATCGCCAACATGAGACCGGACAGCTTCCGGATCGAGTGGGACCTGCCTACAGTCCGTGCGTGCTACGATAGTGCACCCATCATCATCAATATAGCGTACTCTGTAAGTGATGTTTATCGTCATCACACTCAGTATTATCCCATACCCATCCATCATTAGTATTGTTGTTACCAGCACTACTTCATATTCATCATATTTTTGCGGGAAAAAAACATGAGTGATCAGCAGCAACAGCATTAACATAACCGCCAAGTATTTTTTGGTGTTTTCATTACAATAATCATCGTCGTCATCGTAATTATATCACTCTTTGAAACATGGGAAATTAAATCATGGTTTTCATGATAAGCACTCTTCCACCAACTGTAATCATTATATCAGTTCAGTATATACTTGTTGGGTATATGTTGTTGTTGTTTCTTATCGAAATACAAACCATTAGATGTATGAACTAAATCCGAAATAGGTTATTTGTCTGATAAATATACTGTTGGGTTGCGTATTGCTTCATTTAAATGGTACGAACCTATTCACACACATTATGTGAAGAAATAACCAATTAGAATCAGTCCTTTCATATACATGTAATCATGTGATCCACAAGTTAACGTGTATATCCAACTCAGGGTGCCAAGGAACCCCACAAGCACTATCTGCCCAGCACCACGACGTTCCTGGATGTCGCGGGTTTGACGCCCGAAACGGTGTACCAGATCTCCTTTTATACGCAGCTGGGGAACAATCAGGCGGACATAAGTGATGCGTTCGCGCAGAAATCAGTCAAAACAGGTAGGCTTGATAAACCTTTCCATCCACCCTCTGTCACCGCGAACAAATGAGCCACTCTCTGAGAAAACGGAGTTTAATGCATGTGCGTTAAGTGTCGTCCCAGATTAGACACTTTCCGCCTAAACAATATTTTCGGTAAGAAGAGACTTCCTTTAAACAAAAAAGCCATTAAATCGAAAATTGTCGTCCCTGATTAACCTGTGGGACATCTCAGGCTAATATGGGACGACACTTTACGCATAAGCATTTAGCCCCGCTCAGTTGAATCTTTAAAAATCAATAGTTGAAGGGACAAACAAAATGCGATTTAAACGTCGCATAATTGCTCATGGACGTGTATTCCAAACAAAACTATGTCGATTATGAATGGATTCAACTGTTTCGGAACGATAAGGATTGGTATGGACGGCATCTCATTCGACGTTCGCATTTAGGTTTATATGAATAAATTGATTGTCAGTGCATAAATGATACTTAATAGCTGACTTTCTGGACAATATAGTAGAGAAGAAACCTTTTTGTTGAAATGTAATCTTTCGACTTTGTGATCATTAGATATGTATATGAGTATAATGCTTGTATTTTAACCACTTTTTTATTGAAGAATGTCCGAGATTACCATGGTTGTTAAGAATGCCATTTCTTACATTTCAGAGAAGCTCGAGACAGGCTTAAGCGCAGGTGTGGTGGTCGGTGTCGCAATCGGTAGGTGTTGCCTCGAACGACCTTTATTGACACTCATTGTATAATTGTAGCCTGGGCTCATGAGAGAGAAGAAGAGAGAGGCATCAATATCGGTCTGGTTGTCGGTATTGCGCTCGGTATGTTTCCCAATCCAACACCATGCGTTATACATTGTATCATCTGGCTGCACACTCGCTAAAGCAACTGATAGACAAACGTTCCAATTGTGTTAAAACTGAAGACATGCTAACTATGCCGCATACCCATTGTTTTGTGATGTTATTTTCATGTTATTGAAATTCGTTCATAGATAGTTGTATGGCATGTATGCAAGCCAGGATAAGAATATGTTACATCTGTTTATGCTCTCATATTGAAAGAATCATATCAACGAACCCGGTTATGTTTATACTGCAGCGTGCATTTGTGCATTTAATTTTTATGTGTATTACAAATAACCGTATTTAAATATTACGTGTTTAGCGGTTGACATTGATATTAAATTGTATACAAAAGAACACGTGAAATATGTTTCTGATTTCCAACGATATCCTGGCAATGGTCGTGATTTTGGATGGAGGAAATTCGTTTAACAGCGTATGATTTTTAATTATAATTGGAAAAAAGCCGGTTCTCTATAATACTTGATTTTTAAGGCAAACGTTATTATATTTTAAAATAGCTTTTTGCACATAATGCATATTACAGGAGGCCTCGCTTTCGTGGTTATCATAATCGTCGTTGTGCTGTTCTTGGTTCGGCGAAAGGCGGTCAATAATAACAGCAGCCTCTCCACCGGCCGTTTGTCTGAGTCGGCTCACAATAGCCGGATAGAGGGAAGACAAAATCAGGTGTACGAAACCCCGGACACCGGATACGAACTTCTTGATGTACGTGCACGTAAGGTTGAATCCGAAATATGTTTTTGTGTTTAAGTAAATAGTGGCCATGTATTTAGGTGTTTTTAGTATCACTGAGTTGTTTTTAAGAAAATATGCAATCCTCTACCATTTCATAACAAATGGGCGGACATGTGAAACAATCGAACATGTAATGATAACAAAGAATAATATTGTGATGGTTTGCATCAAGGCACTTACGAGTTATCCCCAAATGTAAGCATTCATTTTCAGCAAGAAATGAAAGCTCGCTTTAAGATTTGTAATCACGTCTACCTTGACTATCTCTGGCTGTTCAGATATTCGCAAGCAAAACATTTGCATCGTTTTTGCACCTTTTTAAAACCCCGTCGATTAGTCAATATGTGTTCATCTTTAACGTTTATAGAAGACTCGTCCACAACCCAACGACAACTACGTTTCACTTTACTCCTCCGCGAACGTCAGTAACGTGCCGCTTCTGCGACGTGCCGATATTACGTTAGACAGCACACTCACAATTGGTCGATTTGCGCACATTCACAAGGCGACACTGCGGAAAGGAACGCGTCGCGAGACAGTGGTAGCCAAAACGTTGAAAGGTAGGTCAGTTGGCAACTCGGTGTCAATTACTTTCAGTAATGAAAACAAAGTATGACATATTTTTCAAGTTGACAAATTGGGGTTAAGTTACATGCTATTGTTATTACGTGCAAAGAATGACGGATTTTTATCAAAAACAGATCGTTATTCCGACGATGACCGGAACTTGATGAACGAGAAAATCTTCTTCTTTGGTAACTACAGTCATCCAAACATCCTCAAGTTTATGGCTGCCGTCGTGGATGATCCTGTTGGTACGTATGTATTTTTGTTTGTGTTTTTGTCTTCTTTTCTATCTGTCTTTGTCTGTCAGTCGTTTTGTCGGTATAAATGTCTGTCTGTCTTTTCCGTCCGTTCGTCGATCGATCGGTCCTACGCCTGTCTTTTTTATTCTGCTATTTCTATCGCCTGCATTTCTGTCAATCGCTTTGTAATTGTGTAAATGTGTCTCTTATACATGATATATTATTACAGTGGAAGCGTTTACCCCATCAATCCGTCCGCCTTACTTTCTACATCATATACAGAAGATTATATAAATGAAATCTTCTTTACGAATATGTATTATAGAAGTCCTTACATATGTATGGTCCTACAAATTCTTGCAATCGATGACCGGACACCAATTGAGTTTAAGACCCTCTGGAAATATAGTGGAACGTGACCTAGTTTTCACAGCGTAAATGAACTGCCACTAATGAAATAATTGCAATCGAAGCGATATGTATCCATTTCAGAAGAACAATAGTATAATTTCGTAATGTTTAAACATTGTTTGAGGTCTTAAACAAGGTCTTTGGCTTTTGACCTCTCTATGTTTGAAGGCTCACAGGTCGGCCAATAAAAGCCAGAATTCCTTAAGTTGCTTTTACTATTTCCTTATATTTCCTAATAGGTGTAATGTTTGATAAAGACGAAGTAATCAACACCGGAGAAGCAGATGAGCGCTAGGCTTTCCAATCAAAATAATTAACGCGTTTTCAAAACAGTTACAGTGAAGTTGGTGTACGCTTTTTTGTATTTACCGTTATTCAATGACTGTTTCCATATATTTTATAATGTATTCAACTTATCCTGTTTTATATACGTCCTTCAAAGAGTATCTAAACGTGAAGTAATATTTCATTGTTCAATAGTTGGCTCATCAATATTAACAAAATAACACGAAATTCTGCCAGTCGGTATATATGTTTTGACAATGCAAACAATGCCGTGGTCTCCGAAGATGTGTTTGTTTGAAATACGATGGGTTTTAGTTATGATATCTGATCTATTCAAAAGTAGTGAAAGGTTTAAATATAAAGGACGTTTGTGTGTGATTTGCTAGTGGGCCCATTCATTGTGCACGAACACTGCGAGAATGGGACACTGACTAACTACCTCGTAACGATGCGTGACCACGTGACCCTCAAGCAACAGGAGAACTTGTTCCGGTTCGGATTGGAAATTGCTCTTGGAATGGAATACCTTGCATCCAAGTCGGTGAGTGGCCCTATCATACCGGTTCATAATTCACATTAAACCATATTCTGATGTAAAAGATTTTAAATCAACAAACCTATAAACGTGCGATTCGGGCTTAATAAAAGCATTCGAGGATTGTAAAACACATTCCTAGTTGCTTTATTTAGGTACTTTACGGTTGAATTGCAATATCTATTGTTTAAACGTTGATCTGTAGAAGACACTCCACTATCACCGTGTTAGTTCATTTGCTACTCGCCCTTAATAAAAATCCCAAATATATCCATGCACCTCTACTAATATATCTACTAACTTCCGATCCCTGTGTAAGCAGCTTTACTACATCTAAGTTAACAAACTTGCATATGCCGTCCTTCAAATGTACAACCCTTTAAATCCCCTGTATTACTCAGGTGGTCCACCAGCGCTTGGCGGCGCGGAACGTGCTCCTCAACAGCATGTACGAGGTGAAGATCACGGGGTTCGGGCCGCTGAAGTTGCACAACCTAGAGGTTGGCATCACTGACGTAAGGATCCAGAACCGAGTTTGAATTTTAACTTTTGATACGATGTTTCTGTGTGCAAATGATATACAGAAACTTACAGAAACGTGAACATTTCGTAATAAAACATAACACAATAAGTTTATACAATCATGGATGACTTATGTGGCTTGTTTCAATGTTTAGGAGGGGGATAACTTCCTAAAGTGGATGGCACCAGAGTGCATGGTATCGTCAAGCAACGCTACAGAGAAAAGCGACATTTGGTCGTACGGCGTCACCCTATGGGAGATATTCTCACTTGGTTTGTATGCCGGTCTTTGGCCGCATGACGTCACGCTTTATTTATAGACACAGAAATGAATTAAAAAAAAATCTTACGGTTGTCGCTCTTATATAGATAGACAGTTTAGACAGTTTATTTACGAATACATCGGGTCATAAATGCCAATGAATACACATATTATACATATCTACATATCAAATGTGTGTAAAGGTCATACATGTTCAAGTAAAGATATACTTAAGACTTATCTAATAATATTTTTTACTATGATATACAGACAGTATTAACGGTAGACAAGTATTAATGGTATACAAGTATACGGAAGACATTTATTTGCGGTAACGATGAGTTGAAGACAAATAACGTTATGTTTATGCTTATAAGTATAAATTATTATTGTTTTATGTTAAACATTTCATATAAAACCTTGAGAGGTAGATAACGTTTTATTCATGGTATGTATGGTATATCTTTTTCAAACCGTTAGCGGTTTTAACATAAAGAGGCAAGTTTCTATTTTATATTTTACCATGGAAAAATGCTATGACTTTTGGTATATTTTATATTACATAGTCATATGTTTAGGGATTGCTTGCGTATTACATAGTACGGTATCTATTCAAATGAATAATGGAATTCATCATCCAACTTGTTAGATGAGCCTTAGTATCTTCCACCTAACAGCTTATATTTCCAAGTTCAGACGTTCTTAATATGGACTGTGCAATTGGGCTACTGTCAATATTAACTTACTAAAGATAATGTTGTAGTCTAGAATCAGCAAATACTGCATAAGTGTTAATTCAATTCATTGTGTACCAATTTATTTGTTTATTTTTGTAAAAAAGCGGTTTGGAATATGTTGGTATATCCAGTTCCTATATAAACCCACACATAGCAAAATCACTGTTATTGTAAAAAGGACTGTATTGTATATGCCCATGATTTTGTATACTAAATCAGTTTGTATATGGGGAATGAGGATAAACTCCATTGGAACTTAACGTTAACATTAACGCTATAATTTACAGGTGTAAACTACTACAAATGGAATCAATCAGTTATGCAAACCGGGTTTATGAACATTTTTTAAAAATCATTACCTGGTCATTACGGTATTTACGCCCAGTTTTCATTTATCACAATGCAGTTCTATCTATTTTGTTGCCGATTTCCAGTCTCTGAAAACAGTAAAATATCGTCTGAATATAACAACGAAAATAATGTCAACATTCAACCCATTTAAGGTTTTTGGCTATTAAATAATCGTCTATATCGTTCAAGTGCATAGAGAACAAAATATCACCGAGCAAACATTCCAATGTATCACTGATGGTGTTATATTTATCTTTAGAATTATCAGTTGCATAAATGAAAACAAATTATGAATAACATTTACCTCTAACTCCAAACTTAACGTTTTTGATCCAGATAACATCCTTCAGTTAATAAGTAATGCTTTGGTAAAATCGCTTAAAACAGCATATAATATATTATTATTATTTGTCAAATATTCAATTGCGTTATGTATCACAAAATAGTGTCTACTATTCACATTTTCCCTCTGTAACGTGCTTGTGCTTCAATATACACATTGTATTGCTGAGCCCAAATAGTGTATCTTTTATTAAGATATTTTGTACAAACCATTCAAAAGTAATAAATAATGTAATTCCCCTATAATTACTAGTAGGTATATATGCCTTGTTCTTTATATAAAAAGGTATTACATATCGTTCAGTGTATGTATGTGGAAATTATCTAATATTAAACAAATTAATAAACAATGTATATATTCGAGGTTATCCCACAATGTTTCAGGTAAGACTCCCTTCAATAAGATTATGAGCAGCGAGTTTCCAACACGTATTAGGAAAGGTTTGCGTCTAGAAATGCCGGACAAGTGTGATGACAGGTGAGTTGCCACTGTCTCCATGGCAGCCGAACCTGTATAACATCTATGCTGTCCGTATCTGTAGTCTGAATTCTCACCGAAACACCGTAGGATTGAACAATAGGCAAGCTGTGATTAACATGTCTCTCCATGTCTGTTTCAAAACGAGAAACATAGTGGTTTTCTTTGTCATAGTCCCTGAAAGAGCCTTTCCAAAGTAATGCGTCCCTCCCATACAACTGTCCAATCTTTAACCCATTTGCTCTTGTGTGTATCTGGAATGCTGCTTATTTTGTTCTTCAGGTGGTATGACGTCATGACGAGATGCTGGTCGTACCAGGCTGTTAGACGACCGCGGTTTGAGGAAATTCGCGTAGAGATGGAGAGAATAAAAGACACTTATGATTACGTTAGAGAATAAATAACACTTATGATTGCGTAAGAGAATAAATAACACTTATGATTGCGTTAGAGAATAAATGACACTTATGATTGTGTTCGAGAATAAATAACACTTATGATTGCGTTAGAGAATAAATAACACTAATGATTGCGTTGGAGAATTAATGACACTTATGATTGCGTTAGAGAATAAATAACACTTATGATTGCGTTAGAGAATAAATGAGACTTTTGATTGCTACGACACATGGGGCCCTTATCGATGTGTTAACAATGGCTTTGTGCTTAATCCCTAAACCAATACATTAAGTCATTTATAAATGATGATAACTTTAATTTATTTTCTACACAATTTGTGTTAAATAAGGAATAAGGAACCAGTTCCTTATTCCTTATTAAAATTGAATAAGGAACTGAGTTATGATTAAATAAAATTAAGTATAAATGTACTGCAATAAATGTTTTGGATGCACAACGTACATAAACAATGATTGTCATTGATTTATTGTGCTCTTAGGTTCATTAATTTTTTAGTAAGAAATCGTCAGTTCTTTATTCGATTTGAATAAGGAATCAGGAGCCAGTTCCTTATTCCTTATTCAAACCGAATAAGGAACTGGGTTATCATTAAATGAAACTCAGTAGCAATGTATTGCAATGAATATGTTTTTATTTCGAACCTACGTGTACCATGATTTTCATTGACATTTAGTATTCTTTGGTTAATTTTAATTTATGTTTGAGTAAGACAATTCCATTTCCTTATTATCGTCTTCAATTACTTGTTTTCAGCGTTTATCGTCAAATAGAATGGTGAGCTTTTGTGATTTTGGCTGTTGTACGTAGAGCATCAACGTGTCATAGACACTTGCCTTGTGAACACTCTAGAGGCAACATGTCTTGCCCAAGGCCAAAAAAAAAATAGGTCGGTTTCCGGACTCCTTGGGAAAAAAAACAGGGTCGGCAGGTAGGGATTTATTTTTTTTTGTCTTTTGGGTTCTAGAATGGAGAAATGAACCGAAATAAACGAAAATGAACACATTTTTTTTTTTGCGACCCCAATAAAAAGTTAAGGGTCGGCGCCGATTCTGGAGACACGGTCGGGCGACCGGAAACGGACCTATTTTTTTATTTGGCCCAATCTTCATGAAACATGGGCATAACATTTGTCTGGGTAAAATCTCGGCTTAGTTTGAAAATGGGTCTTGTGGGGCATGTGAGAATTGGTTCTAAACCCAACATTTATGTCACCATGCAAATGAATGAACACACAGAGTTTGTTCTTGATTCTACCTTTTTGTGAAAAAGTAAAAATAAGTTATCAGTCATGAATGTTTAATTACCAATTTCATTAAAATGAAAATATATTTAAAGCAGGCATTTTAGCAATATTTGAAATTGTATTCGTACCTTAGGTGGGATAGGGATTTTGTAAGTCAAGTTTTACCTTTTGAGTGCTAATGCCTGTCTTTTTCGATTTTTAGCTCATCTCAGCAAAACGTGCTCATGGTGAGCTTTTGTGGTCACCTTTGTCCATTGTTTGTCGTTTTTCAGTTGTGCGTGGTAAATATTTACCCTGTTAACACTCTTAAAGACAAATTTTTTGCCCAATCTTCATGAAACTTGGTCTGAAAATTTGGTCGTGTGATATATTGGGGGTCAAAAATTAGGTCACTAGGTCATATAAAAGAATAAGCTGGTCAACACTCTAGAAGTCAGATTTTTTTCCAATCCTCATGAAACTTGCTCAGGACATTTGTTATTATGATATATTGCCTGAGTTTGAAAATGGTTCTGCTCCGTTGAAATATATGGCTTCCACAGTTTGGGGCAGTTTTCTTTACTTTGTTTTAGTGAATCCTTGTGAACCCTCTAGAAGACACATTTCTTGAAATCTTCATGAAACTTACGTGGAACCTTGTAATGATATCGTGTCTGTCAGACTTTGAAAATGGGTTTGGTCCACTGCATAACATGGCCACCAGGGAGTGGGTCAGTGTTCCTTGAATTGCTGTAGTAAAACCTTGTGAACACTCGTAGTCACAGTTGTGTCCAATCTTCTTGGCACTAATAGTCAGAATGTTTGTTCTAACGATACCTTGGCGAAATTTGAAAAAGGTTCAGTTTGAGAGTCAGTTGAAAACCATGGCCTCCCGGGATAAAGACGTGTCTAATTACTATTATATCTCAATTTTATTTCAAAACATCTAACAAAGAATTTATCTGTACTGTATATGATTTTGTTCTCCTAATTTGAATTAAAGGCCTGATGTATCAATATTCGTTGATAATAAAAATCCGAATTTGGTCCATTTTGTCGATACAAAAATTCCAATTCGCCACTTTTTCGATTTAAAAAATCCCAATTTGACAAAACAGCTGGAAAAAACGTGTCACAGTTTGTGTCCAATCTTCGTGAAACTTGCTCAGAAATGTTTTTTTAAATAATATGTGGGCTTAGTTTAAAATGATTCTTGTCTGTTAAAAAACATGGCCCTCTTTTTTAAAAGAAAATCCTGTTGTTCATATTATCTGAGAGGCGTTTGTGCGTAGATACGTGTGTGACGTTATACCTTTTTTAGAAATAAACTTTGTTCTCATTGTTTCCCCGGTAAAGCGAAAAAAGTAAAGTTGATCATGCGAATAAAAAGAAGCAAACACAACTTTGCATGTAAAAATAAGTGTAACCATTTTTTAAGGAATGCAACTATATTTATGTGTGGCATATGTGCATGATTTTTGAACGCAGTATTTTGAAGAACCCTCTTAAACGTATATTCGGACCGTGAGTTTGAATCCAAGCCTCACTTCTCGTTGGGATTGGTTATTAAAGCATCATGAAATTAAATCTACAACCATTGCCTGCCTACCAATAATGCAAGTGGGGTAGTTGTCAGTTTTAGGCATATATATGTATCGTCTTGTACAGTGAAACATCCAGAGATGTTATCGTCCGGATTTGTGGTCATGGCGGGGATGGAATGGAGTTTGTTGGGGTGCAAAGTTTTTCAAATAATCTTTTCTGTCCTACTCGATGTTATTTCGTTGTTAGTCAGTTAGTCAGTCTCAAACATAAATTGCCCTTTGATTATTAACATAAAATGTTCTAACATTTTTTGGTTTTCATGCAAGATATTGGGAACTTATGAACTTAACTTAACAACCTCCAAACAACCAGAACAACTCAAAATTGCGACCTTATAGCCAATATTATTTTCCCTTAAAGAAATCCTATTATATGCCAAACAACTTGCTCGGGTTCTGCTATCTGCTTTCTCATCGTACACTTTCCCAATTTAAGCTTTTTTCACTTCCGTTTATAATGCGATCTCTCGGCTTTCATGAGGCGATTATCAGCATTATCAAGGTGTCCTCACCATGTTCTTGGCGTCTCTTCTACATCTTTATCGCGACTGTGACGTTTGGACGCGACCTTGACGTTTGCATTGCATTTAACTACGACAATGCAGCTACCACCCTGCTTGTATAACTAACAGGGCCAAAGGATGTTTTCGCTCACGATAGACCTGAAAGAACTGTCCTGAGCAGCTCTTGTGAAATTGCTCTAACCATTTTAAAAATCAATCAAGATATCATTAGAACAAAATTAATTTTCTAAGCAAGTTGTGTGATGATTATATTCAGTATCGAAAAAGTGTTAACTGCAACATTGCCGCTTTGGTTTCGTTATTCCTATATTTAAGCTTCTATTCTTAAGTAATATATGAAGTACAGTCTACGACTTTGATACCAAAACATGCTTTATATTACCCACCATTTCAGTTTGAACAGCAATGTGTTGCAAATTTATTCCGCATAAACAATGTCAATATTCTACTTTATAAAATTAAAAAGTAGTCTTTTAAACCAAACACAAGACGAAATGTCGAAGTGCGGGTTATTTAATTTTTATAGTGATTGCTGGTGGATTAAAACGTACATATTTCTGATTTCCACAAGTTAAAGCGACATCTGATAAAATGAGTAGTACATCCATTTAAAACATATGCATTTGACTCATTGCTTTGGTAATAAGAAGACACAAAACTGTCAGTTATGATTAATAACAAAATAATAGTGAAACAAGAACTTAACTTGAACATCTAAATTTCAATCTAAACACCGTTGCGTCGTTTTTAAGGCTTGTAAAATGTTGATGGCTGAAACAAAAGAGATTAACTGAACATACGTTTATTGGAAATTTTTGCATTGATGTTCATTTTCAGCGATTAAAACGTTTTTTTTGTCTTTGCTTGTTTCGTGTTTTGTTTGATAGATAAACGTTATTACAAACTAACGATTCACTACAGTACGGGTTTTAATCTTAGCGTTCAACAGACTGAATGATATCAGTACAGGTGAAATCTATGTATTGATACTCCATACGTATAGTCCAATCGATTTGTGCAGATTTTCACCAGAATTGTTCAAGATGTGATAAAAGCATGAAACTTTGCAGAATACTAGCTAAGAGCATACTGAACAATACCAGATATGGACCCACTCTCAAAAATTTGCATACAGAGGTATGGCGGCCATTTCCAAATTACCTACTTATTAGGTTCAATATACACTTTGACCCCCCAAAAATTGCTTCAAAAGGTATTTTCACTGATCCTTGTAGGGCAGAAGGTCCTTAAAAGCATATCAAAAGTTTACCACAATCGACCTCCGGAAAGTTTGTTTTCAATATGGCCGCCAAGATGGCCGCCAAGACCTATTTATGATCATAACAATGTAACTATTCAATCAAATTTGATGAATTTAGTGTCTATACCTAGGTTTCAAGGGGCAAAGAACACATAATGATCAGCAGACAATGTTTAAGTATAATATAGTACACACAAATCCAATATGGCGTCGAAAATGGCCGCCAAGATGGCCGCCAACACCTATTTATGATCATAACAATGTAATTATCCACTCAAATTTGATATTTTGGGTGTCTTTACCCAGGTTTCACGAGGCAAAAAAACAACATTAATATCATCAGACAAAGTGTAAATTAATTATGTTACACGGAAATCCAACATGGCGTCCAAAGTAGCCATCCAGATGGGCGCCAGAACCTATTAATGACCGTAACTATGTTACTATCCACTCAAATTTGACGATTTTGGTGTCTATACATAGTTTTTAGGGGTGAAAGAACACATTAATATCACGAGACATTGTTTAAGTTTATTATATTACACCCACATCCAACACAGCGTCCAAAATTGCCGCCAAGATGGCCGCCAAACCCTATTTATGATCATAAAATATAACAATTGAACTATCCACTCAATTTTGATGAATGTGGTGTATATACCCAGATTTCAGAGAGCAAAAAGCACATTAATATCACATTTATATCATCAGACAAAATGTAAGATAATTATGTTACACAGAAATTTAAACACGGCGTCCAAAATTGCCATCAACACAATACGAAGGACCACATCTTCATAATTTGTTACTCTAACGTTATGGTTGTTATGTGAAACGCCATAGTTTAGGAGACAAGGTACACTTTAATCGAATTGAGGTTATCACTTAGGAGTTGAATAATCATAGTATCCAATTTACGATATCTGGAAGAGAGAATGAACTAGCACATGACTTCATGATAGGATCAGGTATTACTAACTTCTGAAGACTTCATTTTTTACATTTGCTGAAAATCATTGAAGATTAATTACAGCCTGAATAAGCACGAGTTCTTTCAAAAGGTTAATATTGTACACTTTGTGTTCCTTTGACTATTTATTTACATCAAAGCGGAAGTAGATGGTCATATTGTCCCTTTCGGAGAAATGCAGGATCAAGATAAGCAAATCTGTATCCTCGCCCACCAATATTGTGATGCTACGAAGGGATCGTTATTATGTTGCTTTAACAATTTCAACGTCTGCATCCACTGAAGACAGAACGACATAGCATCCCATTTTTGTCAGAGTTGTGCTGATCAGAGCAACCATGCCGGCCTTGTTTCTGTCACCAGACAAAAAGTCTTCCTTTTTTACATAAGAATTCTGTTTCTTTGCTGAAACTCACAATATGATTCACGTTTGTTTTATCGTCTCCGGTGCGTTTTGTCTTTGTTATAATGACCGTCTTCGTAACCATCGAACCCGACTGTCGCTTGTCCGTAATGGCTTTCTCTGACTCTACATAAGACTCGGCTATTGTATTATATGAGTCGCCCTTCTCCATGCTCAACGATGCAACAATGTGCCACTATCATGCATCTGTTTCATGAATACAGTTCATCACAGCCTCACATGATGTGTCTACAGCATACTCTCAAATTGCCTGAGCGATCTGATGCGTATCTGCTGTACAAAGTATGTTTTTGGCTTCAAAGAAGGATGGGAGCTCAGTTCATAAGACAATACGACT
>VMBQ01005971.1:16423-26789 GCA_007657795.1 Dreissena rostriformis | reverse complement strand
TAGTCCAACTTGTTGACGCTCTCAAATATTAAGCTCCTTTTTATATGGGTAATATTTGGAGCGTACAACGGGCGAAGGACCAAAATTGTGGTGGACAGTTTTCCTTCTTTGTCTATATTGTTGCGCAAGGATTTTGTGCGCAACATTCAAGCCCCGATATCAGACAGTTAATATCAACGGATTGCAATAATATTTACATACCTGTGTAGATAATTCATTTCTCGATAATGTTCCGTAAGAATTATGTAATGACTCTTTCAATTTTGCACGCCTGACCAATTTAAATCAACACACTACTCACATTTTCCATCCGTCCGCTGTATACCGCAGGTAGATTTTAATCGATAACGCAGCCTATTACACCGTAATGCCTTCTTCTGATTGGTTGATATTTAAATATTTCATAACATGGCGAGAGGTCAGTGATTGTATTGCGATTTAAGCAGAAGTTTAACTGAAACAAATTATGCCTTTTAACTTCAATTCGACGATATTTGAGGTAAAAATGGATTTCTGAACTAAAACTGTATGAGTTGGTAATGTTATTTTGCAATTTTAAGCATATTGGTGAAAATTTAAACTTTCTGATATCCACCACAAATTGAATGGTTCGCCGATAAGACGTTCCAAAGAATTTAGCCCGTATAAAAAGTATCTCTAAATTCTTGGCAACGTCTTATAAATAAGACTAGGCTAATGTTAAAGTTTTCGTACGGACGCACAGACTGACAGACAGACTGACAGTTCATCTGCTATATGCCACCCTACCAGGGGCATAAAAATAACTTGCCACGAAAGAGATCTAGAGCTCTTTTGGGACCAACCTAACACGTGACAAATCTGATGAATAAGTTCTATTATATTATATTGAGTTCTCATAATGGAATCTAGTGCAATTGACTAAAATCAATGAACTATGTCCATATATCAGTCAAAACATCAAATATTTGTACTAACAAGACTGAATATCAATATTAAGAATATTATAGTCTAGTATGTCATTGGAAGTAATCCACGATTATCAGTAAGGGTGTGCAGTCATTGTGTTCAAACTATAATAAGCTGAAAAAAAGTTTTATCACCTTCTACGACATCCCACACAGGGCACAAGGTGTGTAAGTAGACTGAGAATGTCTTTACTGGTGACCATCATAGCAACAGCAACCTCATCCTTCGTTAAGGCTCCAAACCGCTGAACAAATCGCTCCATCTCTTTGCACTTCATGCCATTTACATGGTCACAGTCTATGCACTTGTCCGCAAATTGTACAACCATCTGAAACATGAGTGAACATGTGTTTGGGCATAATTACAACAAGAAGATATTTTTTCACTTTAAATCATAAAAGTGACAATGTGCATAGGGTATAATCTATACATGTATAATTAAGAGAGCATGGTTAGTGTACAAAAAAAATGTGCCAAGCAAACCAATTTAGGATGAAGATGCAAAATCCTTTATTGGGATAGAAATTTCCTTTTTACTGTCGATAAAAGATCGTCAGACATTGCCGACGTAAATTTCAAAAGGCTGGCGGTGAAATGCATGATCGCCATACTAACTGTCCTGTATTTTTTTTTATGAAATTTTATGCAAGACATAATTTCATCTTTTTAAATAAAACTATAAACTAAGTATTCCGTGTTACAACAAGGCAAAAATCGAAGGGTGCAGTACCCTGGTCTGCCACACCAAGGTCAGACCCTTCCCCCCTGGACCCCCACCATGCCTCTTTTTTAACTGATCACAATATTTTACAGCAAATTTTATTAGCAAGTTGTTCCAATAAATTATCTTAATTACTATGTGAAAACTTGTTTAATTAATTAACGAAACAATGTTTTAATAGAGATATATAACATAATGTAGTATGGCATATATAACAGTTACACATGCCATATTGAAAATATCATTTTATGCATCCGCGATAATACGACTACATGAGCTAAACTGCTTTGACACAAGACCATCCAAGTGTTTTTGAATCCTAGCTGGAGCAATCGTATGGAAGTTACAGTGTATCATGTTTGTGTTTGTTTGTTTGTTGAAACATATTATTTTGATTATACAGATAATAGTAAAATAAAATCAACAAAATGGGTGGTACAGCAAATTCTTGTTCGGTTGACAGCTTCAACATTGTATTCGTGAAGACTGTAATAAACACCACTTAATTAGCAAACCATAGTCTTCACTGTGTTGACAACACCCTTAATGTAAATGCAAACAAGCTTTACTTTTTGTGTTCAGAAATGTTAAATAAGGTTTCCTCCAGTGACCTTATTCTGGTGTAGTTAGAAAACGAGTAACAGAATTTCCAAACTAATGCAAACAATGCAACAACAAACAATTTACCTTCAAAGAATTATTTAATTCCCACAAAATCTATTTTATGTAAAGTTCGCCAATAGACTGATCCCGGAAAAGCATGGGTTTACAAAAACCCACTTATCACCCCGGTCCATTATATCAACCAATGATAGCTTACTTTAAATCATAACGGTTGATACGGTGTGTGATTTTGAAAGGATTATAAATGGGTCAGCTTTATGTGTAACAGCAGATTAGTGGGTTTTTCCAAAAAGTTGCTTTTCCCGGATACAGATATTTCAATTTGCAGCATGGTTAACCATGCAAATCCAATAGTTCCATAAACACTGCAGTAGCATTCACTATTTGCATGGCTGACCTTATTCCAGTGACGTCACACCAAAGGGAAAGTACTCCATTGCATATTGGAAATAAACATGTTGTGTTTACACCAGTGGGGTCGTCTGTTTCACTTTGCAATTTATGTGGCAAATTCTTGTAGGGGACCAATAGCATGTAAAAATGTATGGACTATTGATACATTTGGATTATTTTAGACGAGGAAAGATTTAGAAATGATGTAAAATATTTTTTCCCTAGGTCTTGTATTTATTGTCAATCGAGTAATAATAGTACAACAAAATACATGGAGCTCATTCGTTTTGATGTCATTGCGAGATTCTCTTTGGTACTGTTAACAAGTACCACCAGAATTAGGTCCCCACAGCCACAGGAATAAGGGACACCCGGAACGATAATTCAAGGCAGTAAATGACTAGGACTGTCCTGACCTACATTCTTCAGCAATACAAATGGTATGCTGTATGTGAGGTTCTACCATCAAAGCCAATGTCACAGGGATCCAATACCCGACATCTCTTTACTGGGTCATTTTAGCATTTCTATAATGTGAAGTTTTAAGCGTTTATTACTAGACTTTGGAGTACGCATAGCCCAGAGGTGGGTGGGGTAACTGACCTTGTATTGGTTTTGCCAATTACCTTGCAACATATAAACATAAGGATGCGGTAGGCATCAAATAAAATGAAGTTGAAATGCAATACAAAATCAGTATCACTTACAGTAAGCGATTCGTCCACAAAAAGTGGAATTTGTCGCCTTTCGAATTGATAATCATCCGTACGACAGACTGCAATTAACTTGGCCATTATAAAGTTTTGTTGAACAGCAATCACAGGGTTAACATGTATGCTTCACTTATGCTCACGAGTATGCGGTTTGGTCGTGGAATTGTGTAATAACAGACTTATTTTATTACAATTTTAATGGTCCAAATAAAACAAATCTCCCCTGTCAGTTATTTGAACCGCATAACGCAGCCAAGTGAACGATAATCTTCCGACGTGTGAAATAATTTATAAAATTTTGATTTTTTTCACATATTCAATACAAATAAAAAATGCGCATACAATACAAATTCTTATTTTGTAATATGGACAACAACTAACTATATATTTAATATTCAATACGTATAAATGAGATCGCATTTAAGTAAATAGTCCGTTTGCTGATCATGCGCAGAGGCGATGATGTCTCGATACAATCGTAACTACTCGTTCTATCTCGGTATAACTCTGCTCTTTTCGGTAGCGGCTTCAATCTCCACGCAGAGTTATCGTTCCACGCTCTCACATATATAACATAATTATGTGAATACAGAAAGACAGAATAGTTTATTACAGTTTCACTTTTTTACATACAAACACAGTAAATCAGAACAAAATCATTATAGGTATGTACAAAACCACTCTAAAAGAGTTACAAAAGACTAAGGTTCTACAAATTCTAAAATTGTTCAATGAGTGAATGCATCGTTAAAACTTTCACAATTATAAGAAATATACTGTAATAAAGATTCTTAATTAAGGAAATTAAATTGAGAAAGATTAATTTTATTTAATATAAAATAAAATATATTAACAAACATATACCATATGCGAAAATGCAATTTGTACATGAAATCATTATACACAGTTTTGTAGTTATGAATTACAAAGTATACGTATTACTATTCGATACGCAATTTACTATGCGCACACATTAAATGGTTCATATATACATGTGGTTGCGTCGCTTCATTAAAATATCATGACAGGCTCTGGAACTGGGTTTAATAAGGTTGACAGCAAGACGTGTATTTTCTCTCTTGGGTTTAGTACATTGAAATTTGGATTTAGCAAAAGAGCACAAATCTGTTAAAGTGGCTCTTATATTTGCGTATATAGCGGACACACCATTAAGGCGTTCACTTTCGTCACACGTCTTACAGATAAAACAATATCGTTTATTTTCCGGTACAACTTTGTAACGTTCTAGATCGTTTCTATACGAAGAGGTGCAACAACGCAGCGGAATTTTGCCAAGGCACTACGTTGTGCTCGACTTATCGTATTACTCATGACGCATATATGGTTGTACAGTAAACTCTGTCTTAAAATGCATATAGTTTCGAAGTTTATTTAACCATTTCCGCGTATTTGACCATGTTCTCTATTAACGATGTCTTCCCATTTACGCTTAAATTCGTTTAACATGACTTGTTGATAGCTATTAATTATCGACTTGTGTTGATCTTTGCTGTATATATGACCATGGCTAAGAGCGGCATTTCTGCAGTTTTGTATTGACCGATGTAATTATCGTTTTGCTCCAGTTGTTTCGTCGTGCGCCTTGTCTAGTTTAGTAGTCAAAGCACTGTTTATTAAGTCGGTTGTCGTCCATCCTGTTTAAGCGAAACCATTGTCCTAGCACATATTTCCATTGTCGAATGTGGGGTGGGTCCATCTCATGTCTCCGGTCACTGTCATTTATACATGAACATTCCTGTATTTCCCATATTGCAGCTCCGTATCCTATTGTTGGCGACAACATTGTGTCGTATAGCTTAGTTAAGACTTCATAGTCCATTCCACTTAGCGCTTTATACTTCGAGATCAGAAATCCTAGCGCTCTATACGCTGACTGTGCTACATGCTTAGCTGTTACAGAATAGTCCAATGTGTCTGTTAAAACGAGGCGCAGGTAGCGACTGACTCGTTCTATAATTGCTTGGATGCACTTGAATACAAACTCCGTCGGCGAGTGTCTGTATGTCTGTTTGTCTGCATATGTGAATGTAATGTAACCGTCGTGTAAGAGATTGTAGCGGCTGATTAGATCAAACAGAGCTACATACATTACAACATACACGTACACGGGTCTTAAATCACTCAGCAGCGGGTGGAATTTTCCCAAATGGGAAATTCGTGGATGCCCCGCACATATTTGTATATTTTGTTATTACTTTTAACGTTTTGCTTACCAATTGGGAAATACACAGTTTTATTCAATATGGTTGCTAAAGGAAAAGTTAAGGCTTAATAAAAAATGCATGATTGTTTACAAAAAAAACAACAACAACATGAATATAAATTAACGCCGTTCAGAATTTTATTAAAAGGGTTGCATTTCTTTTTTTTATTCAGACCAACGTTGCACACTTCTTAAGCAAACGAAACTACGATACTACTTTCCTGAATTAAAAAAATACATATCCGTATAAGGAAACTGTAGCACACGTTTCGTTTTGATATTGACTGTTTGTTGGAGTTTGTAATGGTATTGTTTGATAACTTACTGTTTAATAGTCCATTTTAAATAACAAGGACCTTTATTTGTGGCCACAATATTTTCGTTTAATTTTTGTCTGATATTGTTTTTCACTGATAGAAATTGAAAGATGGTATTAATCTGATTCTCATGCTATGCGGTGAAATAGTGGTAATAGCAGTGAATGATAATTAATCTGATTATTTAATTCTACCTGAAGTAAAAGCCATTTTTTTTGCGACTATATATATATATGGTTGAGAAAAATTATGAAACACCAACGAACGAATCTTTCTAAAACACTGGATCCAAAAACGGATGCAAGAACAGAAAGTAGTAATAATAGATTGGAGAAATATGCTGTTCAAACAGTGCTAATTACATATTTTATACATATGCCCTAGCGCTTTCGACTTTTCGTCTTCATCAGGGGCTTGTCAACACAGATATGGTTGTACGTGCAATATTGGACATGACAGCGAAAAGTTCTAAAAATAGATAATTCATAATTGATTGATCGTAACTCACCGATAAAAACGTGCACTCGCCTAGAGCCGTGTCCGTATTGTGTAAGGCTAATTGCATGTTCGTAGGGGTTTACANTCTCTCTCTCTCTCTCTCTCTCTCTCTCTCTCTCTCTCTCTCTCTCTCTCTCTCTCTCTCTCTCTCTCTCTCTCTCTCTCTCTCTCTCTCTCTCTCTCTCTCTCTCTCTCTCTCTCTCTCTCTCTCTCTCTCTCTCTCTCTCTCTCTCTCTCTCTCTCTCTCTCTCTCTCTCTCTCTCTCTCTCTCTCTCTCTCTCTCTCTCTCTCTCTCTCTCTCTCTCTCTCTCTCTCTCTCTCTCTCTCTCTCTCTCTCTCTCTCTCTCTCTCTCTCTCTCTCTCTCTCTCTCTCTCTCTCTCTCTCTCTCTCTCTCTCTCTCTCTCTCTCTCTCTCTCTCTCTCTCTCTCTCTCTCTCTCTCTCTCTCTCTCTCTCTCTCTCTCTCTCTCTCTCTCTCTCTCTCTCTCTCTCTCTCTCTCTCTCTCTCTCTCTCTCTCTCTCTCTCTCTCTCTCTCTCTCTCTCTCTCTCTCTCTCTCTCTCTCTCTCTCTCTCTCTCTCTCTCTCTCTCTCTCTCTCTCTCTCTCTCTCTCTCTCTCTCTCTCTCTCTCTCTCTCTCTCTCTCTCTCTCTCTCTCTCTCCCTCTCTCTCTCTCTCTCTCTCTCTCTCTCTCTCTCTCTCTCTCTCTCTCTCTCTCTCTCTATAATATATTTATATATATTGTAATCTCATTCTAAGTGTAAAAATTGACCTTTGAATCAAAAGACAACCATTTATCATAATTACTGAAATATTATATTTAAGCGCCAATGATTCAGAAACAAAGACACTGTTTTCAAAATACAGCAGTCAGCAATGAGAAATATGATATATGATGAAAAAGTACACACACTGTTATGCTACTCAAGGAAATTGTGCGCACTCTAAATTGTCAATGCACAAGATCATGAAATTTAAAAGAAATAATATAATTTGTGATCATATAAAACAAATATATTCACTTGTGGTTGAAAGTGTGTATTTTCACTTTCACTGAGTGGTCATTTGCACTTGAGATAGAGCCACAGGTAAAACTGTCTGGTTTATATCACACTTGAGATAGAGCCACAGGTAAAACTGTCTGGTTTATATCACACTTGAGATAGAGCCACAGGTAAAACTTTCTGGTTTATATCACACTTGAGATAGAGCCTCAGGTAAAACTGTCTGGTTTATATCCCACTTGAGATAGAGCCACAGGTAAAACTGTCTGGTTAATATCCCACTTGAGATAGAGCCACAGGTAAAACTGTCTTGTTTATATCACACTTGAGATAGAGCCACAGGTAAAACTGTCTGGTTTATATCCCACTTGAGATAGAGCCGCAGGTAAAACTGTCTGGTTTATATCACACTTGAGATAGAGCCACAGGTAAAACTGTCTGGTTTATATCACCTCTCGTGAAATAATTATACCATCTTGCCTTTAGATAAACAAATATTCTCTTTATTATTAATTTATGTATACAACATTGTCTGTTTACAAGAAAAGTCTCGATTTTAAGAATTATAATAGCATGTTTGTAATGGTGATTACCTTGTTTCCGGAAATTAACATTATTGTATGCATGATTGAGGAATAGTTTATTTTTGCAGAGCTTAACATATATATTTGTCGCATTGTTTCAATATTTATTAGAAAGATGAGACTTGTGAATAACCTCGTTTTAGTGATTATAACCGATGAAACAGTATGTATCACAGACATTTATGTCAATGCACATGGCTGAACACAGACAAAGGGGATATTAACTACTAACTATCCTACATGATTGACCTGTCAGATTGTTTTATAAATTAAAGTAAATTGTAAACTGTACTAACCCGTATGTTAATATTTGCCTCGAAAGTTGAACATCACATTTTAACTAGGGACACATATGTGCGGATGGTGTGACACCCCCTAAACAGATAATTAATTGAGGCGAGTATTATTAACACTTTTAAGTTTTAAATAAAATTACATTTTTGATATTGACTTTAGTGTGACATTGACCTTCGAGTTATGAACGCATGCCTTGCATGTGAACCACAGTTGTCAGTTGTTTTTTTTATTAGTTTATACCTATTTATTTAAGCACGATTATATCGAAAGCCTTAGCCATATTGAAAAGCCTTCGAATCCGTTTTCCGGGACTAGAACCAGTACTTGGCGTCTTTAGGGGGAGATCGAAGGAACGCTCACAGTGGGGATCGAACCTTTGAACTCCCGGTCTCTAGGCGGACACCATATCCACAACGCCACGGCGACCTTTTTATTGCTTGATAAATTAAGAAACTACAGTTGGGCCATTATTAAAATAGCAATATTAAAATAGACCAATATTAAATTTGAGCAAAGTTCATGGTTACTTTTTTATACTTTGTCCATGAGAAACAATAAACAAACATATTTTCTGAAAAAAAAGGCCTTTATGACCTCAAACTGATATTTTTAATGGTAAAAAAATAATTAAGTATTGAAGTCAATAAAAAAAAAATGTTGATCTGCATATAGCGTCATATAGCATCCCTATATATGTTTTGTATCACCGGTATACGCCCTTTAAAAGCTTTTTGCTTGAGTAGAATGCTTGAATTGAATGCTTAAACCACAACTACCTGTTACTTAAGTGGTTTATATGTAATATTTAGACTGAGTGTAACGATGCTTTATGATTACAAGAACAACATGATACTCCTTAATCAATATTTCAGCCAACTTAGAATAAATATAACCAAATTTAAAGAAACCTTGTTTTTTTTTTATTATTAGCAAAAGAAACATACAGCACAAATTAATCATTATTATTATCACACACAAAGAACATGCTTCATGCTATATTGTTCTTGCTACATAATTAGCAGACATGTATGTTTTTAAATTAATTTAATAATTCACAATAATGCGTTTGGTGTAATAAAAAATCAACACTAAATGTACCGAATGTGTACTTTGATTTCCAATTCGCTCCATACAATCTGAACAGTAGAAATTTAGAACAATATGTCCCGAACCTTTTGAAAAATTTGCATACCACAATGCTGATTCCTTCCACACGTGATGTGGTGGTTTGAATGCTTCCATGACCCAGAGAGATATGGCAGCGGGAGTGTCAACTCCTGCCAGGGACAGGTCTGGACAGGTCAGAGGGTAGAGGACAGACGAATATCAATCACATCTCCTTAAGGCTAAGAGGTACGAAAAGGATCACTCAGACAACAAACAAGGGCAGGAGACGCGCTGAAGCCTTTGCCGGCAAGTCTCTTGCGACAAGGAAAAGTCGGAAAATAAACCACTGCTGAAGACGGATGCACTGGGCGAAAGTGCGCATAACGACGGTGCAACGCTTTCCACTCCAATGATTGACAATAATGGATCTTTGCGTGATGGTACTCTGCCTGATGAGTCTGCCCCAGGCTGGTAGAGTGCCGGACCATATGCCTCGAAGGGGTTCAACTCAAGCTACCGGAGGTAAACCCCGTTCCGTTATCTGGCTGGAGAAGACCACGATGCAAGGGAAGCTCTACAACAGCGTAAAGGAACTGCAGCGCATGACAACCTTTGCACAGGCAGCTGGCGTGTTCATGTCAGTGAGCGACAAGAAAAAGAAGACAATTCGCATATTTGTCACATCAAAAACTTTGCACGACCAATTTATATGAACCTCTTGAAAAACATTTTATTTTTAGATCGGGAAGAAAAATGTTAAACATTGTAACAAAACTGACGAATCTTGGGAATACCATTCGCGAAAATATCACCCACTTTTACAATCTATTTATAATATGCAAGCAGAGTGGTCACGATATTCAAAACCAAAGGTACGTTAATTTAGAGGCAATTAACCATCCTTTCATATAAAAGTTCTTTATTATTTTAAACATATAT
>VMBQ01005971.1:0-12408 GCA_007657795.1 Dreissena rostriformis | reverse complement strand
ATATAGTGTGGTATTTATCCAGATCTTGGTGTAAAAGGTGCAATCATACCATTATTTAAATCAAAGTACTGGCGGGGCGATTTTGCTCAAATTTGGTGGTCGTAAAAACACCATACACCGTGATGGCAACCAATCACCTTTGTTGAATAAAACAGATCGAATTAAGGAAGGGTGACAGGCTGTCGACACAATATATGATTAAGCTATTGGAGAAATTTCGTCGCTGTATACACCTTCCATGAGGACTGCATGTAACTCGGGTGCTAATTCCACAGTGAAAAGACGTTGCCATGGATGGAACGCGCGCTGTAAGCTGTTTGTGCGCATTAATACTAATACCATGCGATTGGAGCTATTTTGTTTGCGAATGCAGAATCTGGATGCAAAGTGGTTAATTGCAGTAACGGACTTTATTCTTCGGTATACGTATATTATGTTACCTATGGGGCGAAGTGCAGACGGCAATCGCCCCAAAAAGGCGACAATACTGATCATTCCAATTAAAGAAGCATCACTCAATTTAATGTAATTTCAAAAATATTTTCATTTGGTCTACAATAAAAAAATTAACTGCTGGTGTGAGGGTGAAATATATTTGATCCACTTCAAGTTGGTTTTAGAGACAAACGAAATACATCCGATTGTATTTTAATCTTACATAGCATTGTACAAAATGTTCTTTTGCAGAAACATAAGTAATATTGTGATTTAATTGATTATGAAAAGACATTCGATACAGTAAACTGCGAAGCATTATGTATAAAATTATTCGAAACGGGTCTCAGTTGCAAAATGATAGCAATTATAAAAAAGTATATATGCAGATGATAAGTTAAGTATAACACACTCAGGATATGTCGTATTCCGAATAATTTGATATCTCTCTTGGTGTCAAACAAGGAAAAACACTGTCACTGTTACTTTTTATATTGTTTATAAATGATATTAAAGACTGAGTTAATGTTCAAAACATTTTAAAACATTACAAATGAAGCTTTTCGTTTGCTTTCTTTTTTATGCTGTTATTATCTGACGCTATTGTATTATTTACTGCTAGCCCTGTAAGCCTTCAGAACCAACTTAACAATATTCACCTTTTCTCTTAAAATGGGGTCTTAAAAATGTAAGTAAAACACAAATATGTATATTTGAAAAAACGGAAAAGCAGGTGCAACTTCCCAAATATTTAGTTAAACTTTCAAACTGATATGTGAAAATAGTTTAGCTGCTTTATGATCACATGTTTATTATAGCATTTTACTCTCACTACTGTGCTATATAGTTGTACTCTTTGTCTGTTTTTTATGCATGAAAACGTCTAATCTTTCGTTGTATATTAAATTTTAAACTATGGAAAAAGAACGTTTTACGCAAAAGGGACATTGACCATTGGAACTTATTGTTGTGTTGTTACTTTTTAAAATAAAACCACATAGGCAATCATGGCATTAGCTGATATCTTTTTTAAAAACTTTTTATGCTACTGGAAACGTTTGTACATTGAAGATAGACGTTAATGCAACAGGAGCACGCATACAACGTTCTTTCTAAACGTGCATTAAAGGATACCTTCAATTTTGCACATTGCGCTTTTGAACTTAAAACTATGAAATGACTTTCTTAAAAATGAAATAATTTTCAGTAAAATAAATGTCATTTCATCAGAACATAATAAATGTTATATTCTTGTTAATGAATTTTATTATTTTTGGAGTATTGATCTTCTGACCTTGTTTTAAAGCAAACATTTTCGTTTTAGTATAACAGATTGTAAATGTTATGGATTGACTACTTTACTCCTAATCAGTCCTTGTGCTAAACGTTTTTAAGCTGCGTTTATCCTGCACAATTTCAACGTACAAGACTTTACTGCTACTGCTATAGTTTTTTAAGAGCATGCATTGGCTTGAGCTTATTATTTTTGTTACCGCAGCATAAAGCGTGATTGGGAAAAACGGTTATTATTTTAATCACATCTTTGTCATTAAATAGCAAAAGCAAAAATAAAAAATAGCAGCGCGCAGACAAAAACACGTGTATGTATATTCCTTCGTCAACTTCACAAAATCTTTTAAGTAATTTCCAACAAAGAAGAAAATGCCATTAATCGTAATTGCATAACATTTAATTCGATCTGGACGTATTCAGCCTGTATACATGGGTTCATATTTATTATGATTCCGCAGATCTGATATACGTCGAATAAGCAATTTAAGGTAACCTTACGATCTTTCTTTTTTGGAAAAATGTATAAAACGTTGATGAATAAAAAATTTGAATAAAAGTTCAGACGAAGTATTACCATGAAAGTAAACTAAAGTCGAGTTTAATTCCATTGCAAATGAGTTGTTGCTGTGCAGCAGAAAAAATCCTTTATGTTCACAAGACTCTTTTGGGAAATTATCATAAGTCCATACACTACAAGACATAACATGAAATAAACATCAAACATAAGAGCATGATTAAAGCGAGTGTCATTGAAAAGCATTGGGGTTTAAATAGAGATGTTCAAATTTTCGCAGAATGATAATTAAAAAAATAGATGTTCAAAATCATTGATTCAGACAAATAATGTATGTAAACTATTCCAACAAGTGAAAAGTACTGACTAAGATGAAGGTTAAAATATCTGTTCATTTACGGAAAGCATCAATCGAAATAAGTAATATAATAAATTGTTTGTAACGCGTTTCATCGATAAATCAATAAATACGCATATTACTAAGATTACTTAATCAAATAGCCCATTTATTTCAGCAGCCAGCATGTTGTATTCATTTAATATTTTTTTCAAATTCTACGTAAATATGTGAACAAATTTATTAAAACTGGTTGATGGCCCACAAAACGTCACACAAATTTATTAAAACTGGTTGATGGCCCACAAAACGTCACACTAAATCAATAATTAATGTCTCTTATATANTATATATAATATAAAAATATAAACATGCAGGGTATCAATTTCACGTAATGATTACATTACATTTCCATAAAGCTATAATTACATCTTTATTTTCGCGATCTTTTTGTTTAATGTGGTCAAATGCACATGAGCTAAGATATTAAAAAAAAGAAAAGAAACTAGACATAAGTGGTTACTTATAAACATTTAACCGACAAAAACACGTTTGAAATTGGTAAAACAATAATTGGTTAGTGTTGTTAATTCTTTCAGTATCTTCACACGCGATGTAGATTGAGTGTTGATTTGTTCTTGAGTAAATCTACATATGCACATCATGTCCTTTCCGTTCGTTCCAAGCGTCATAATTTTGGAAATCCAAAAAAAAAAAACATTTGAAACACGTATCAAATGACAATTAAATATACGGTAACTGACTAATATGTCATTGAATGTGATATGACCGCATGTTTGATCAATCAACACAATAATTAATTTAGCTTATTATTAAACGAAACAGAGACAAAACAGCAAATGAACTGTCCTTAAATCCCCTACATTCACTCTAACGCCTTCAGTTTCTTCAGTTAATCAAATGAAGTCTTTTCCTGTCCACGCACCCTACACAAGTGCATAGACAAACTAGCCAACTAGTAAATTGGCATTACATTCTGGCCAACTGGTCTGCAAATGTCAACAAACAACTAAGCATCTAGTATTTTGGAATTGTATTCTGGCCAACTGGCCTGTACATGTTCACAGAAAACTGGGTAAACGTATTGTATGCATTTCAGTGCTGGCCAACTGGCATACAACTTTGCAAATTGGTTAAGTGTCCTTCGGTTTTTGGACACTTTGTCCATTCGCTCTGTTCATGTACATTGAACGACTTGTGAGCTAAAATGCTTTCGTGTCCTAAACTATCTACAGATATGAGTCATTAATTTTATACATTCAAGACCACTAAATACAAAGTTGCAAATTTTTTCATTTTTAAGTCATGTAACGCAGTATTTGTTATTTTTAAACAAATATAGGACAATTAAATCCTTAAACATCATCAGAAGAGAATCCTCATGTTACCTGATACTAGACTTTTCTTTAAAAACCAATTGCGCATACAATACAGCACTAAACATTCGAGATAATGAACACTTGGTTCATCGTAATTAAGCGGTGGCTTAAACCGGTTGGAGGTAGACTGACCTACACACACATAGTCCAAAATTAATCACACAACCCACTTTAAACAAATATTAAACATTAACATTTTAACTCAAGCTAAACAACAATAAAAAAAGAATACCCATTTAATAACTCTAATGTTTTAATATTTACAACATACCTTTCGGAGGTACGACGAAAGGATGTAAATACACGCATCAGCTTATTTAAAATCCCTTATGTAAACATGAAATTAGAAATCAGCATAATACAAATTATAAATTTATCAATGCTCAAACTTGCATGGCTTGGGAATTCATGACAAAAATTATAATGTCCAAAATTATCAGCTGTAGTAGTCATCTCAACCTGTCTGAAATCGCATTCAGTCTTAACATGGTGTTTGTTTTAATCGATTTTCAGCATTTATATAAATGTAACATTCTTGTGTTATTTGCTTGTTATGCGATCATGTAGCACACATGTGTGATAGTATTGTATAAATTAAAATGTCATAGAATCCAATAAAAACGTCTTTTCCCTGCAAGATTCCGTGTTTGCAGAATGAACATCCCAATGTGTTATATGTTGGTAACAAATACAGTGTATTAAGTAACTGTATACTCTGTAAAAATATTGAATTGTGTATTATAGATTCTCTGTTATACCTTCTAATATGTTGTCATATTTCTATTATGCTCTCTTTTGAATACGAACGTCACCATATTTGCAAAAGTTATTTGAGTCAAGTAAACATGTATTCTTACAAAAACAATGGAAACGTATATGAACGCCTTTCCATCCACTTTTCACTCACATATGTACGAAGGCTATCCATATTTAAAATAGTTTAAATAGCCGTACAACAATGCGTCATCGTTAACAAATTCGATATTTTTGGTTAGTCGACAATGTTAATCTCAAGTCTTAATTCATCAAAAACATAGCCACGAATAATGATAATTATATAAGACCAAATGAACAAGGAAATTGCTGAAATACCGCAATTGATAAACAATGCATAAAACTGTCCTTTGCCTTTTTTATTTTGAATTTTTTATTCGTGTTGGTTGCTGATGTGAGAAACGCAGCGCGTGAATGGATCATGTAATTTCATTGACTGTAATAGCTCACACCTGTCTTATAGTCAGTGTTATTGGAAAATACAACGGAACCATGCACAAAAAGTAGCCGATTCGATACATAGACCATATCGATATAAATGATAAATGTTCGCCGACGGGTATTTACTGCTCATTTAAACGGATAATAGAAAGGTAGGTTGGTTCATGTATTACAATTTATTTGTTTAAATAGCTAACACCTGATTGATGGTCAGTGTTAAAGAAAACACCACAGAACCATAACTCTTAACACAAATGTAGAAAAGTTAGTTCTGTATATCTGTCTTTTTTATATTTATTTTATTAATTTTATTTATTAATTAATTTATTTATTTCATTTATTAAAAAAACATGTAAATGTCGCGTAGATCCGGACAAGTAAAATAATGAGAAGTAAATAAGAAAACATTTCGCTCTGATTAAATAACAATTTATCAGTAACATTACGCCAATTGTGGTGCTCAGCTGTTCAGATCACAAACTATATTAATACATATGTTAATATATACAGTAACATTTCAGAATGTGTAACAGCCCTATTTTCGCTCAACACAGGTTATAATCGACAAATGATCCGCCACGACGGGTATATTTTCGAGAATAGCCCCGGTGATCGAGCACGCTTTTAACATCATTAAACAGAAAACATGACCTCTATTTTTTAAGATTCAGAAATATTAAATAATAATAATAATAAACATAATAATAATACTAATAATAGCTGCCGTTATACAATTATTGAACCGTTTATATCATTTTTTGACACACTGTTTCATCCAATCATCGTCACCATCGTAATTGGGATCAAAATATAATAAACACAATAAAACAAAAACATTCCTTTTTTTCTCTCTCTTAATATTCGTCTTCCTTTTTTGTTGTTTTTAGTTATGTACTAATCAGCAAAACATATTTGAACTTATTATCTTAATTCACTTAATTATCTTTAATTAATATCATGATAAAATATTTGAGGTAAATCTAAATTAACTGTAACTGTGAACTTGATCTATTATACACATTTCAATTTACCGACAGTCATATCTTTTTATTACAAATCATTGCATTCCGGGTTATACTAGTCATTTTAACAGCATGTGAAAACGACACATTTCAAAAACGTACACAACTAAAGTATACACAGATTTAATAGATTGCGTTCGTTTTTAATACTTACTTATTTACTCTCAAATTAATGTTTTAGAACTGAAAAAGTTAATTTCGATTTCCTATTAAATTCTGTACATTTTCTTGGCTTTTCTCAAAGCTATGTGACCTCTCTTGAAAATTACCTACTTTTATTGCAAATACGTCATTTCCACAGTTCATAATCCATTTATGATGATTGTTTTAATAGCCACGTATTTTTAGATAAATAAATATAAATATTAGAATAAATATATTAAACAGATCAATAAATGGAGAAGGGCTGCAACATAGCAATGGGCCATTTTCGTCTTGCCGCAATGATTGACCCTTTCCCCGGCCATTTATTTACCTCTCAATAAGGCCATTTTTTTAACCTGACATTACCGGTAAATGGACTTGTTCACAGAATTTAGCATTTTTCAAATTTGTTATTTAATGCTTGAACTTGATAGATGTAAACATCAGGACTAAAAAGCTCCATTGTAAAATAAGAATTAAATTAAAAAAAGAAAGAGTTATCCAGACCTAAACTCGAACCACTAACCCTTTGAGTAAAAGGCAAACGCTTTAACTACGCTGATCCATGCTGATACAGGTCATGATGTATTTTATACTTTATATACGCAAACTAGGTATTGTCATAAAATATAACGATAGCAACAGAACTCGCCAAATTATTCAATCGTTTCGCGTTTGTAACGCGTTATAATTTTGGGTTTATAAATCGTCAAACGATGCATATAATTGACATTTTAGAGCATGGTTAATGTTCAGTATTATTGTTTCCTCGCAAATAACATAATACAACGAAATTGCAAATCTGATACAATTGCTTTCAATTTTGTCAATTTACCAAACCGTGAACAGGTCCCTTTTAATAAAAACATAAATAAACAATTATAGCGGGATAAAATGGATAAACAAAGTTTTATTGGTGTGATAAGCTTCGCTGAAACAGAGTCCGGATAAAGCTTTAAAACGCGGAATCTTGGTTATAATTTAGAAAATCATTACAATGTTTCTTATGTGTCTTTGTCATGATGATGGGCTCCAGATGTGGTGTCCATGAAGTAAACGTCGATTGCGTTGTTTATACACAGTCTCTTAAAAGACACATATCGAGCAACCACTATACACACAACTAAACAAGACATTACGGCGTTGAAATAAATATTGAGATGTCAGTTTGGCCTTAAATAGATAATACTGGCAAAATGAATAGTTACGTGACTCTCAGACCCTAAATTGTTCGGTCACAACTAAAAAAACACCTGGACCCTTGATTGTTCGAATATCCTAAATAAACTACCCGACCCATAATAATTTCGACATTTGCAACTAAAATAATTTAGATAACACGATTTCGTTTTACAAGACTTCTCTTACCAAGCTTGTTCGATTTTATTGAAATATGTTAACTATCATAGATTATTCTACTTTGTATGTTGTTCCGTATTGTGTCGTTCTGTTTTGGGAACTTGTCACTTGCCATAAATAAAGGACCATGAACGTGTTTATATTAGGAATGCAATACTGCTGGAGCAACTGGAGTTTCGCTTCTTTATATTGACAACATCTACTGGAGAAGTTGATTCAAGAAAAACTTATAAGCATTGGGTCATTGTCGACCTGAAATGGCCACAAGTCACCCGGGGTGACTAGAAACCGATTCATGTCAACCTGGGGTGACTTCAAGCCGATTCTTGTCACCCGGGGTTGACTAGAAGCCGATTCATGTCCCCCTGGGGTGACATGAAGCAGATAATTGTCATTCGGGGGTGACTAGCGTTGGCTTGAAGTCACCCCAGGGTGACATGAATCGGCTTTTAGTCATCCCCGGGTGGCTTGTGGGCTATTTCAGGTCGACAATGATCCAATGAGCAAAACGTATAGATAATTCGTTATAAAACGCAAACCCAATAAAGACATAACATTCAAAGTATGATTTTACTTTTTGTGTTATAATTTATTGTTTAATTTCGAAAAAAGCCGGGACGCCAGCTCAACTGTATTTGTAGGTTTTGATCTT
The DNA here is from genome assembly GCA_007657795.1 of Dreissena rostriformis. Taxonomy (NCBI): domain Eukaryota; kingdom Metazoa; phylum Mollusca; class Bivalvia; order Myida; family Dreissenidae; genus Dreissena; species Dreissena rostriformis. The sequence goes on along the minus strand of VMBQ01005971.1, from coordinate 4,037 downwards.
CATTGGCCTTTTGTAGAACGCGTATGAAGGCTTATTATATATTTCATTAATGTCGTTCATGACACGAAATAACTCACAGTGTTCATTATGATCTTCAGAACTCATGTATGTTTTTTTTAGAAAAAGTATTGACACAACGTATGTCAATATATGTAATTTAACATATTAATCCCCATATGCGTATGGCAGTTATTGGTGGCCATTAAATAATTTGTTATTAGTTTTCATTCCGTACAATTAGAGAATAAGCGCATTTTTAGTTTGCATTGACTTCTCCTCCTTCACAATAGACAATCCCAGAAATCGATACATCCCGGATTACCCGCCCCTGAATACTCTCGCGCGCCTCCAAAACGGTACTGAAGAAAAAAACATTGACCTATATCAATCTCCACGCAGAGTTGTCGTTCCATGCTCTCACATACACCTCTGCGTTGGGCTCAGCAGCCATCTTGCCACGAATCTTGGCATGAATCTTGTCAAAACCGAANTGTATGAATGAATGAATGAATGAATGAATGAATGAATGAATGAATGAATGAATGAATGCATGCATGAATGAATGAATAAATGAATGAATAAATAAAGAAACAAAATAAATAAATAAATTTACCTTTTACAAACTTGTTACAAGGGACAACCAAAGGATTGTATAATAATGCGTTTACTTTTACATTATGTCTATCTTAAACGTTAAACGTTTACGTGTGTTTATTTTCTGTGTTTGTTTGATAGTTTCGTGATTTACGAAGTGTTTTGCTTCTTTTTTGTTTTTACGAGTTGTTATTGTTTTAACACATAGCGTTTAAATATTAATTTCTATCAAACATGTCGCGTGGTGTTTCAATGTTGGCCACATTTTTATGTGTAAGACTGGGTTAAATATTACACCTTTAGGGGTTAACGACAGAATGTCAAAATTTAAAAACAAAACGTACTGAATATCCCATAATCTAGTTTAATTTTACGACTATACAAAGTTTGAAATATGCATACATAAAAACATGTCGTGAGTTTAGCATCGTTCAATTGATAAATTCGTACAGTCAATCCAGTTTTTGCAACCTAACTTTAAAACATAAAAATGTTTTCGGTAACAATAATTCAATGTTAAACATTAACATTTAGTTTTAATGAAAACTATCGATTCTTTATTTGTTGTGCTTTATTAATTTTTCACCTTTTCTGTTAATTCAGGCATGGCGGCGTTTCTACCGTTTCTTTGTTTTGCCATTACTGGCGCTTTGGCAAGCACATCTAGTCCTGCAGTTTCTACGATTGAAAATGTGGAAAAGTCAAGCCCAAATAATACAGAATCGACCGATTTATATAAGCGAAAAACACCTCAATATCCATGTGAAGGACGTGAACAAAATTCAACAGGCGCAGTCGAAAACTGCACTTACACGGACGTACTAGGTTCAACAACTTCACCGCCAGCTGGACATTTGTTTAGTAACATTTGGGAAGCAAAGGTGTATTCGATAATTAAACAGTATAGCTATTATGTTATCAACATCCCGGGCTGTATAACAAATCCGATAACAGTTGCGTTAATTTTGCAAATTAAACCTTTCAACACAACATCTTTTTATGTGCTCGTTTTAAGCGTGACTGATTGCATAGTGTGCATTTTGCGATTCATATTTCTACATCTTGAATCAATTGCCCCCGATTTAACAACATACTCATTTCGAGCATGGAACAAGCTGTACTGGATGTACTTCATCAAAACTACGCTCGTGTNATTTTAGAATCACAAACTTCATTTCGGCTATAGATTTGTATATTACCTTCAAAATGACACTTACAAGGGAAATATTAATAACGAAATGGTAACTGTTAAGACAAACAAAGAAACGTACTATTCAATAAAAAAGTCGTCCTCGGTCTTTAATCTTACAACGTTTTTTAATGAGTCTCCGGAAAGTATAGAAAGTACGGCATTTAATGAGAAATGATATAGACTTAAACAAAGGCAGATATCAATATAATTGTCTACCTCGACCTTAAATCTATCTAATTAATATCAAAGATCTATCAAAACAATTTGGTCTGAATGGATGTTTCCAATCTTTGTATATTGATAGATCTTTGTTAATATCTCCGGCACTATTTACGCTAAAATCACAACGTTTACTTCAGACTTTAGATATTTCTATACCTTTATTATTTTCCTCGAATAATTTAATTCCATTAAGAAATAATTAAATTTTATACAAAGGCATTACTGAAAGGTATGCTTAAAAATGCTTATATATATAATTATCGATTATCTATGTGTGTTTTTTTATAAATTTAACATCTTTTCTATTTATTCAGGTATGACGGCGTTCCTACCGTTTATTGGTTTGCCTTTACTGGCACGCTGGCAAGCAAAACTCGTCCTGTAGTTTCTACGATTGTTTACGTGGAAAAGACCAGCCCAAATAATACGGAATCGACCGATGTATAAACGCTACAAACATCTCAATATCCATGTGAAGGACTTGAAACAAACTCATCAAACAGAATCGAAAACTGCACTTACACGGACGTTCCAGATTCAACAACTGTACCGCCAGCTGGATTTCGGTTTAGTAACATTTGGGAAGCAAAAGTGTATTCGATAATTAAGCAATATAGTTATTATTTTATCAACATTCCAGGCTGCATAACAAATCCGATAACAGTTGCGTTGATTTTCCAAATAAAACCTTTCAACACAACATCTTTTTATATTCTCGTTTTAAGCGTGACTGATTTCATAGTGTGCATTTTGCGATTCATATTTCTACATCTTGAATATATTGCACCCAATTTAACAACGTATTCATTTCGAGCTTGGAAAAAGCTGTACTGGTTGTACTTCATCAAAACAACACTCCTGTTCTCAAATTATATTTTGATATGTTGGACAATAGAACGATTCTGTGCTGTTTTGTTCCCATTAAAATCATCAAATTGTTTTGTTTTTGCTCGAGTTAACAAACTTATTGCAGCTATGTGTATTTTGTCATTTTCTTTGTCGATCCCTTATTTGTTGGGCGGAGTTTATGCGGACCAAGAGTTTCTTACAACTGTTTGGTATCGTTTTGAAATATTTTACTATGTATTTATACCGCTTTTGATTATTGTAATTTTAAATTTAGCGATAATACGACGCCTTGCCAAAGCATCCAATAGTCGAACGACAATGACAAGTAACACACAAGTCATTGAAAAAAAAGAACAAACAACAGAGAAAACTTACAATAACACTGATATTCGTATCCGTTGTCTTCGTTGTTTTACACGTGCCATACAATTTGGCAAAATTATGGATGTCCCTTTATCCCGATGAAAATGCTATTTTAAATAACAGCATAACTGACTTTTTCCGTTTTCACTTGTAAACATATCTGGGTATAGCAATTTGTGAATTTCAGAACTGGATAAACTTCTGTGTGTACATTTTGTCTGGTAAACGATTTCGAAAGGCTTTGATTAAAATTATAGTTCGAACTAAACGTTATATATTATGTAGAAACAGAAACTACTAAAACACGGCCACAGGATTTTGCCGACATGCATCCTAAGACTATCCTTTCGTCTTATTTGTGTTTAATATCCATGTTATTTTTGCACATGTACATATATCTGTAATGCATACAATTAGAAAGCATGATATATTTTGTGTGATTGTTATATGTTTTGTAATAATCATGATGGTTGATCGATGAATTATGTTTTGAATTTTAATTCGTGAATAGATTCTTGTCATTCTTAGTCAATAGTTAGCAATTGTACTAGTGATAAGGATTCAACTATAATATGTTAACTTTGTATTGTAAATAGTAAATGTTATGCACATAAATAAATGTTCAATCACTGTTTTCTTCCCTTTAATTTTTTAACTGCCGTAGTGTTAGCCTCGGTGTGTTTTCTAAACATTGCATTGAACCGGAAAGCATGTTCAAAAGCTGTTTTTTTTTGGTAATTGTGTAAATTGAGTACTAAAGACTCAAAACACATAATTTGTTAACACTTTACACACACACTTACACACGCACACACAC
>VMBQ01005970.1:7587-60297 GCA_007657795.1 Dreissena rostriformis | reverse complement strand
GTGCAGAAATATCCTTTCACGTATCCTTTCAGTTCATGAAAAAAAATGTCTTAATGTTGCCAAAACTTTGCTAATAATATCATTATAATAACTGTCTTAACCCTAGTTATTTCAATTGGTTACATAATATTTTATTTTTCCTGTGTTTTAATATCGTAGCATGTATTGTTTTATTGCTTAAGTTTCTTACAGCATCTTTATTTGTATTTATATCACACATTTTTAGAGTATTAATACTTTAATTAATGCTGCATAAAAGAATCAATCACTCTAATTTTATTTATAAATTGTATGCATATTTATATGTTTTGTACAACGCCATTGAATATAACTATATAAATAGGCGTTTCATCAAATTAGCAAGTTTCAAGTTTCTATGTATTCTCAATATCTAATTAATTGAGAATGCGTAATATAAAAATAAAAATGACACACAAATACAAAGTTCCCCTAGATCACCTAATATATGTATTCGTTTAGGTGGTCAACATTCACACAACCATTGATTATAAGTTCATGCCCATTATATATACCATACTTTTCATCACTATGTTGAATAAGCATTTATTTACACCGCCATTAAATGTCGTATATATGTTGTTTCGCTATGAACTAATGTTTTGCAAATAAAATTGACTTGACTTTGCTATGTACTAGTATTACAATACCATTTGGAGTACTAACCCTAATTAAGGGGGACAACTACGTTATAGATTCGGTTGTGTCTGATCTCCCTTGGAACGATGTCAGAACGGTGTCACGTTGTTTCGGAAGAAAATGTGTCTGATAAATTATTACAAACTGATTTCTATGCAGAAAACATGTTTTTATTTAAAGTATACATACACATAGATCTGTTTCCTGAAGTATTAGTCTTTTTAGAATTGTGAATAGAAAGTGTTTTTAAAAACATGTTAATGTTACAAAGCATAAATGTTTAACTTCCAATTAAACTTTCGAAACATTCTAAACAACATAGTTGAAGTGACTTAGTAAAATAGACTGCAAACAATGTTCTTTGTAAACAGGTAGTTGAAAGGGGTTAAAAGTAAGGTTTTATATAACGAACAGAAGACAGCAGTTTTCAGGAAGCGCAAAATTCTCTTCGGGCTGCTGTATCATGCAATTTTGTTTGGCACGCTGAAATAGAAATTATGGGGAGGATATGGGAAATATGAGTAGCGTTCTGAGAAAAATGGTCATAATACTTGTGCGTAAATTGTCATCCCAGCTAGCCTATGCAGTCCGCACAGGCTAATCAGGGACGACAATTTCAGTTTTTATGTAATTTTTCGTTCAAATGATGTCTCTTCTTAGCGAAAATCCAGTTTAGGTGGAAAGCACAGGCTAATCTGGGACGACACTTTACGCACATGCATTTTGTCGAGGTTTCACAGAATGCAACTCATATATGCAGTGAATCATAAACTAAATTTTAAAGCCATACAAGTTATAGCATTGGCACCAGCACCATTAATAATCAAAGCGCTGAAGGCACTGCAGTTTTGAATAAGTCACAGTATACAGTCACAGAAAATTATGTTTCAAAGTAGGCCAATCGAACGGCCACGAAAAATACANAAAAACAACAACAAAACAATCACGCTATATCGGACTTATGCGAGCAAATTAAAGTAATGTTTGACCTGTTTTACCATGCTGTATCCATCTGCTAGAAAATCCGCCTGTCACTCAAGAGGTAGAGTATTTCATTCTAAGGTCAATCATGGTTAGTTGTTGGAAACCTTTGAATACAAGGCAAATGTTGACGGCATTCGACGAACAACTGAAAAAAGGCAATCACACAAAAGCTCACCACGAGCACGTTGTGCTCAGGTGAGCTAAAAAGACGGCCGGAAATGATGATTACCGGTACCCAAAATTTTAGAACCGAATTCAAGTGTCCTTAAAACATGGTCAGAAATTAAAATAATAATAATAATACAAATACATCTTTTTATTTAACATTTTTTTTAACAATAAAAAAACACACATGATCAATGGACAACATGCAATCATTATGCATTCTTGAAATATTATGTTAGCGGAACAATATTGAAGTCAGTGATACATAAATGAAAAGTACACGTATCGTGTGCATTAATTTAAATGTTACGTCTCATACCATAAATCTTATTTTAATATTAAATTATGTTCAAGACGATCATGAAATCGACAAATTTTATAGACAACCGTTACGGGACTTCTCCATGCAAACATCATCGGATTTCTCGTGATATACATTTTCTTTCTCTGAAAACTTGGACACAGAATGAACAGAATAAAATGAAAATAACACAAATCCAACTAAACTTGTTTGAAGACAATGAAAGTATCATTTGAGGAGTAGGCTTTATTTAACGTTTTGTTAACTCTTAGTTTAATTTAATTTTATTTTATTTGTGGAACCTTGTGTGCGACTTTATAGAACAAATATGAAGAAATACATTGTACATGTAGATCGAAAGAAAATTCTCAGAACATACAACCAAAATACCAACAAGACATGGTGACTCCAATATACTCTCCAAACTTTGTTTATGGAGGTATATTTTTCAACGCACCCGGCCTACTTCAAGTGTGGAAGCGCCGACAATGGCTAAAATACCTGGGATTGATGGCGTTGGGGGCGAAGCTACGGTGTTCCGGATCCGGCATGGTAGGTGCAGGCCAGTTGGTGACGCTGGGTAGATATATTTCTGTTTCGTGTTATATGAGACGCTTGTTGTGTGATAAGACGCCAACTAGACGCATGGCTTGTTTAATGAATTTCTGCGGGTTATTTTATTATCAGTATTTTTATGCAACATGATTGCTACAATTAAAGTAATGCGGTTTACATCGTTAGAAGGATGAGGAATTAAGAAGCTCATTAAAATGTGTTAAAATGTGTTCATGAAGAAAGATATCGTCTAATTTTCGGTCTTTTCCCGCCTGTGTTATATTTAGGCGTGGAGACGCCTAAAATTTTATTTGATCTTTTATTTACAATAAATGTTAAGTGAATAACTGTTGACCAAGGGTGATGTGTGGAGCTCCATAAAAACGGTTTAAAACAGGCTTCTATTTGACCGTTACAATGCGGCAACCCCAGTTTTGCGTTTGTCTAGTGCGTGGTTTTGTATGTGTCTAGTGGTTTTGTGCTTTGTTTAACTCTCTGGTCATTTGAATTGGATCCTTGCCATAAATTATAAACAACATGCAATCATACGGTTTCGCTCCTGTTTGTGCAGCTTAAGTTTCACTGTATTTATATTCAAACTACTTTGAACTTGGGTGAGAAGATACTGAACCTGACCAGATATCTTTTTCATTAATTTCCTTTAACCTGTTATTCTACATGTGCACTATGATGTGTGTTTTGGGCTCTAAATATAAACAAAGTATTGAAAAGTTACAAAACTCAATAACTTGCAAATCGATTGGTCTTAAATAAAAATGTTACAGTGATCTTGGTCGTACAAGGGACCCACAAACAGATCAAAGTTCATGATCACAGTTTGATTGGCATATGCCCTCTTTTGCGGTGATTCAAAACATGTGTATAAGAAAAGACTAAGAACTGTGAGGTATCAAAATAAAATTATATTTTATCATATAGCGAATACATAAAACGATCATAGGTTCAAGTAACAATGATTTATAACAATAACAAAAAAGATAATGGGATAACAACCTCTAAAAATGTAACAAAAAGACAAAATGAATAATATCCCAAACGCATATATGTGGCGTTTTCTGTGAAAACTGGGCAAAATGTTTGTGCGTAAAGTGTCATCCCAGATTAGCCAGTGCAGTTCGCACAGGCTAGTCCGGGACGACACTTTCCGCCTAAACTGGATTTTCGCTAAGCAGAGATATCATTTAAACGAAAAATTCCATAAAAGCGGAAATTGTCGTCCCTGATTAGCCTGTGCGGACTGCACAGGCTAATCTGGGATGACAATTTACGCACAAGCATTTTGCCCAGTTTTCTCACAACACGCCACATATCATGCATACACAAACAAAAAAAGATATGTTCATTATGTAGAATGGCATATTGACGACAGATTATGAGCATTTCATGCTTTTTTAACATAAACATATTAACATATTAAATTCTAAACACGCCTCGAAATTCATACCTGCTCGAGTCATATAATGCTAAAAACTATAAACAATTGTGATTAACTATTAGTTAATTCAATTGGAAAAGGAAATTGTATAATACACTTTTACAATACTCAATGTATATATTGGAAGTCGAGTTTAAAACTTTAAAAAATCTAATAAATGTATAGTCTGTATTGCCAAAACAGTAAGTACTAAACTACATTTAAAGTGATCATGATTTATTAAACTTAATTTGGAGACTGTTACTGCAATGGCTTCTCCAGCGTTTTAGGGTAAAGAGGGCATCGGGCAAAACGGTCAGAACGGTCCATCGATCCATATTGATCTATCTGACATTAATTGACCGTTAGATCATTCGCACGATGTCTAGTCATTACTCTGAAAACGTTTTTGTATCACCACAAAATACGTCAAATCTCTTGCACAACCATCAGTACCGAATTATCCACAGGCAGAGTTGGCAACTGCCTATGGGCCCCGCAACTTTTAGGGGCCCCATGAGACCGTGTCGAAAGAATTTCATGGATGAATGCTTAAATTAGTAAAACATTATATGCAGACTACAGTGATTGTTTTCGTAAATTCTTAATCTAATACATTAATATGTAATTATAATGTTATTTTATACCTATAAGAGCACAGGATGGAAGCCCATATTTTATTTTTATATATGCTATAATAGTCTCTATTATAGCATATATAAAAAAAATATAAAAAAAATATGGGCTTCCATCCTGTGTATAAAAGGACATTGTCAAATGTTGTGTATTTCCAGCCTTGGCACTGGTAGGCTAATTTAAACGAGTGAAATCGACTGGGCACTGACGTTCTTGTTGGCACTAGGCCGACAAGGGGCCTTGTGCGTGGGCCCCAAAAGTTTCACTGCCTATGAGCTTCCACGGTGCTTAATCCGGCACTGCCAGTCATTACTCTGAAGACTTTTCGTATCACCTCAGAATACATCAAAAGTCTTGCACAACCTTAAACAACGCCCGGGTTAATGTTTGTTTTACCAAAGCTGATATCCGTCCCGGGTGGCTTCACACCTGCACTCAATGCCCCTTCGTCGATGTTTCAGCTGGCATTCCTTTCCGGTGCTCGAGCACAGGGGCTTGCCTTTTAACGGACCTCCACTTGGCACTACATCCGTGCACGTCTTGGCGGCGGAGTCCATTTGACACAGTCGGCCCTCCACGGCCAACAACATGGTAACCATGGCGACGCAGACTAGGATAACTCGTGTAGAGGCCATACTGGTGGTGTTTTTGTGCTGCCAAAAAAGAACAAATGTTTCAATATAAATAGTTAATATGCAAGTACTTCTTAACAAGCGCGTATTTCTGAAACAAATACACCGTATTGCCATTTTGTTTATATAAAAATACACGCATTGATAAAGGTATTGTATACCAGACGTTAAATATTCAAGCTAAAAATAATTATGATTAAAATAGCCTCTTGATTCTATACTCTGGTTTTTGTGATATTTTATTACAAGCTATCGTCCAAAATTCATAAGGCAAACTTACTATTCATATTTTACTAATTTAATTGATTAAAGCGTGTCAAACACTTTTTTTACTTGAGATATATTTCTGTTTACATACTGTCTCACCATTATCAGAGTGTTAAATGTTAAAATATATTTATTACAAATTTAATTTAAAAAAAACACAACAAACCTGTCTGGTAAATTTATCTCGTCAAAAGATATTGCTACGTTGGTGTTGTTTTTCGACCTTTGTTGCTGTAGTACGTTTTGTTTTGAGCACTTGTTATCCAACTGAGGGATAATATACAATCCCCCACCCCTCCAAAAAAAAACCCATGTCCTTAAACAAATGTTGAAAATCCCTATAGTTTATGTCCTAAAATAAATCACGAAAGTCTTCCTCCGAGAAAACAAGACCACTTTAGTATTACTAATACGCATCTATGAATTGTCGCAGTTCCCGTCAGTTACGTAGTTAATTGTTTATTAATAGGCTTTTAAGTGTCGATTCAAAAATAGGAAAACCAAATTACAAGTTTCGTTCCAAATAAGTTTGTGACGTAATAGCCTAAACCTACTTAACATTTGAGATGATCATTTTTTTACAAACGTAACTATTTCATGGTAACATCTTCCCCATGTTCTCAATTGCCTAGGCCAAAATGGCATGTATTCATTTTACTTTTTTCCTTAATAGGCTGGACCTTTCCTGATATTTCATATTACTGTTTGTTTCACTGCTATATAACGTGTCACTTTGTTGGTAGTAAAAAAGTACCACGCACACAGGACAGGATGTAGTTACGCTATTTCTTGCTATATTGGGCGAGGCTCGGTTTGGAGGTTCGCATGCATCTTGTTGATTAATTATTGGATTAGGATCTGGACTTTGGAAAGTTTTTGAGTTAAAATGTATGAAGCAAAATAAAATGGAAACTTTGTCCATATGTTAGCGTCATTGTTCAGATCGAATAACGCTACAAGTTTGTCCAATCCCGTACTTGGAAAGACTGCTCATCTTGAAATATGTTAATGACACATTGATTCATGCGTATGAAGCTTTTGATAATTATTGGTAGTGACGTGAGTTTATTGTGGGTATTTATTGAGATTTGTTGTCAGGATTCCTGCAGTTTATTATCTGTTGACAAATTGTGTCATTTTTTGATATCATAGAAATTTCCAGGACAATTACTCGGAACAGTTGTGAGTAATGATATTGTTAAAGGGACTGTAAACCACGAATGACGAAAAAAGAAAAGTTCTAAAATACCGTATTTTTTTTTACAATTATTATTTTCGCGATGTACTTTCGATTTCACATCGCGAAATTTTATTACCGAATATACAAAAAATATGATTTTTTTTTCAAGTAATACCAGTCGTGATATTTCAATCAATAGAAACTAATAATTGTAAAACCTACGGTATTTTAGAACTTTTCTTATTTCGTCATTCGTGAATTACAGTCCCTTTAACGTCCAACAGAAGACAAGCAGGAATTATAATCAACATTCGTAGTGCTGATGTTACTGAACTGAACACGTCTGGTTGTAAATTACAAAATAACTTAGGAACCATTGTCCGGCTTGTCAAAATAACGTTGGAACCAAAAATCCGCCTGTGTCAAATTTAGCGTAAGAACCATGGTCCGAAGAAACAAATCTCCGGATAACATTACAGTCACATGTAAAGTAAAATTGTCCGCATGAACCAACGTCTGGATAACATTACAGTCACATGTAAAGTAAAATTTTCCGCATGAACCAATGTCTGGATAACATTAGTCACATGTAAAGTAAAATTATCCGTATGAACCATTGTCCGGATAACATTACAGTCACATGTAAAGTAAAATTGCCCGTAGGAACCAATGTCCGGATAACGTTACAATGAATTTTAAAGTAAAATTGTCAAAAGGAACCAATGTCGTATAACATTACAGTCACATGTAAAATAAAATCTTCCGTAGGAACCAATGTCCAGAAAACATTACATTCACATGTAAAGTTAAATTGTCCGTAGAAACCAATGTCTGGATAACATTACAGTCAATTGTTAAGTAAAATTGTCCATAGGAACCAAGTAATGGATAACATTACAGTCACATGTAAAATAAAATCGTTCGTATGAACCAATGTCCGGTTAACATTACAGCCACATGTAAAGTAAAATTGTCCGTATGATACAATGTCCGGGTAACATTAGTCACATTTAAAGCAAATTTGTCCGTAGGAACCAATTTCCAGATAACATTACAGTCAATTAAAGTAAAATTCCTACTTTTTGCGAGAGTCATGTTTGTTTTCGTATAAGTTTTGTTCAATTCATAGGTCCATCGTTGATTAATTATTTACACAAATGTTAAATCTTAGTTGTAAATTTGACAGGCAGCTCAGTTATGTCTTAATTAAGACAACATAATAAAATAATATATTCAAATCATTAAAGAACAAATTTAGACGTTTATGTACAACATACGATCTGAGTCAACAACTGCCTATCCGCATTGATTAAATCGGAAAGTTTACAAGATTTTACAATTACAAGCTGTATCCAAATTGCCTGTGACTTCTTTAGCTATAAGTGCTAAATGACTCGTTTCCGTCACTGTTAAGAAATGCGTAGCATATAGGACGCAGTGTTCGGCTTCCGTTTCAATTGCATACATGTGTATACAAAGACACATGCTAATAAGTTAACTTAGTGTCTTAATATCTCAATTTTATATTATTCCTGTAAGTGTAAGTATATCTTTAAGGTTAATGACGTAAATGAGAGGAACAAGCCCGTATTCAAATTATCAAACTCCTATATTATTAAGTATCCCTGACAACAAGCTTATGTTGACCCAATAAAGTGTGTGTTTTTTTCTGTTCGCCCAGCGTTGGAATATGACATTGGCACGATGTCGTTTTGCTCTTTGTTACACCGTTGGCCCTACGCTAGATTGTTCTGAAAGTTTTGAGCTACCATTGGATCTATGTTGTACCAAACATCTCCAAACACAACCCCAGTATTGGAAGGATGTTGATCAAATGCATAATAATAGCAGTAATTGTTGGGACGTCATCTGACAAACTGCGTGCCAGCCATCATCCAGCTTCAAACGAACAAAGTTATAAAATACAAATTCCATTTCCCAAAGGGACCCATTATAAAACCGCCAACTTTCAAAGCATTTTTTAAATATTTCCTATATATAAAATTTTGAAAGACCGGTATCATTTTAAAGATTAATTCGTTCTCTTTTAGAAAATGCACTCAAAAATATATTGTCTCGCAACTTCTTAGAAAGATATTGTCCGTTTGAACCAATGTCCGGACACATAACAGTCAATTGTAAAGCAAAATTCCTACTTTTTTCGAGAGTCATGTTTGTTTTTGTATAAGTTTTGTTCAATGCGTAGATCCATCGTTGATTAATTATTTACACACATGTTTACTCTTAGTTGTTAATTTTACAGTTAGACTGCTAATTTGTATCATAATAAAGACACCATAATTAGATGATATATATTTTTTATGATAAATAAGGACAATTATGTATAACAGACCTCGATCTAAACAAAAAAAACACGTCATAGACACATTGATTAAAACTGAAAGTTTAAAAGATAACAAGCTGTATTGAAATTGCCTTTGACTTCTTCAGTTCTAAGTGCTTAATGGCTCGTTTCCCGTCACTGTTGCGAAATGCACAGTATAAAGGACGCAGTGTTTTGCTGGCGTTTCAATGTCATACGTGAGTATAATAAGAGACATGACAATAAATGAACTAAGTGACTTAATATTAATATCCAAACACTAGATCATTCCTGTAAGTGTAACTGTATGTGTACAGTTAATGGCGTTAATAAGAGGAAGAAGCCCGTATTTAGGTTACACTACTCCTGTATGATTAAGTATCCTTGTCGGATAGCATATGTGGCGTTTTCTGAGAAAACTGGGCATAATGCTTGTGCGTAAGTTGTCATCCCAGATTAGCCTGTGCAGTCCGCACAGGCTAATCAGGAACGACTATTTCCGCTTTTATGGAATTTTTCGTTTACATGATGTCTCTTCTTAGCGAAAATCCAGTTTAGGCAGAAAGTGTCGTCCCGGATTAGCCTGTGTGGACTGCACAGGCTAATCTGGGACGACACTTTACGCACATGCATTTTGTCCAGTTTTCTCAGAACGCGACTCATATGTTGGCCCAAGAGACGTTGAAATATGACATTGGCACGATGTCGTTTTGCTCTTTGTTACACCATTGGCCCTACGGTAGATTGTTCTGAAATTTTTGGGCTACCTTTGGATCTATGTTGTACCAAACATCTCCAAACACAACCCCAGTATTGGAAGGATGTTGATCAAATGCACAATAAAAGCAGTTATTGTTGGGACATCATTGGACCAATATCGTGCCAGCCATCATCCAGCTTCAAACTAACAATGGTGCTACGATGGAACATCGCTGGCCGAATGATGGCGCTTATATTCATTGCTGGTTCCCCAATGGTCAAATTTTGTGTCAACCATTCCCAATTAAAAAAAANAAAAAAAAAAAAAAAAAAAAAAAAAAAAAAAAAAAAAAAAAAAAAAAAAAAAAAAAACGCTATATCGGCCTTATGCGAGCAAATGTATTGTTTTACCTGTTTTACCATGCTGCATCCATCTGCTAGAAAATCCGCCTCTCACTCAAGAGGTCAAGTGTACCATTCTTAGGTCAATCATGGAAAGTTGTTGGAAACCTCTGAACACAAGGCAAAAGTTGACGGCTATCTACGCACAACTGAAAAAGGCAATCACACAAAAGCTTACCACGAGCACGTTGTCCTCAGGTGAGCAAAAAAGACAGCCGGAAATGATGATTACCGGTACCCAACATTTTAGAAACGAATTCCGAAGTGTCCATAAAACATGGTCAGAAAATAAAATAAAACTAATAATACAAATACATCTTTTTATTGAACAAACATGTTGTTTAACCAATAAAAACAGATAAGGCATTGCATACAAAGCTTTGACTAAGCTCCAATGCTGGGAGCCGTTTCATCAACGATTTACGACAAGTTGTAAATTACGATTTACATAAATTACGATGTTTCAGTGAAATCGCGTTTTATCAAGCAAATCGTAAAGTAAGATAACTTAAATTGCATACATAAATTTACGTCTAGGTAACAGCAGTCGTATATAAACGTAATGGCGGCGTTATATTTACTTGACGATGCGAGAAGGGGCAGAAAACGACCGAGTCTTCGTCTTTTTAAACACCGAATGGAATTAGAACACATCCGTGAAGAAGACTTGCTGTCGCGATACAGATAAAAGAAAGAATCGATAATATAACTTCTCGAACTCCTAGAAGATGATCTAACGCGGACATGCAATCGGTCTTACGCTATAGATAATTTAAACACGAAGGAATAATATTGCTTTTCATTTCCCCATTTCATGATGTTTATTTTTTTGCGGATATTATATAAATATAAGTATTTTATGTGAAGTTTACATCATATGTTCAAACTGTTAACATTTCGGATTGCTGATTATTTCGGATATTCGTGAACTAGTGTCATGTAAATGAGTATATTCATTTAAACACTGCATTGTCATATGCAATCAACTATACCGGTAATATGTTTTGTAAACAATAGGTGTAACGATCATGAAATCTAATAAGCTAACTGGCCCCTATAGGGTTTGATCTCGCGCCCCACATAACTTGCAAACTTCAATGAATATTAAAGTCTAAACTGTTGAACCGTTATACATTCATTAAACTTTAAATATATTTCAGAAAATCAAATACTGTTTAAGCCGTCAATATGCCCCTTTAATTACTCTGTTGTTTGTAGCACAACTTCATGTACTGATGTTATAGTTCTCATATTATTGAAATAGTAGAGCCAATATAGTGCTTTAAGGTTGAACACTATATAATGTTCACACATGATCAATGAACAACATGCAATCATTTAGCATTCTTGAAATATTATGTTAGTGGAACAATATTGAAGTCAGTGATACATAAATGAAAAGTACACATATCGTGTGCATTAATTTAAATGTTACGTCTCATACCATAAATCTTATTTTTACATTAAATTCTGTTCAAGACGATAATGAAATTGACAAGTTTTATAGACAACCGTTACGGGACTTCTCCATGCAAACATCATCGGATTCCTCTTAATATACATTTTCTTTCTCTGGTATTCCGGATAAGGCGTGGCAGTTGCAGGACAGTTGGTGACGCTGGGTAGATAGATTTCCGTTTCGTGATATATGAGACGCGTGTCGTGTGATAAGACGCAACTAGACGCATGGCCTGTTTAATAAATTTCTACGGGTTATTTTCTTCTTAGTTTTTTTTTTATTAGTCATGAGTATGATGAGGGAAAAAGAAGCACATTAAACTGTGTTAAAATGTTTTCAGGGAAAAATATCGTCTTATGTTCGGTCTTTTCCCGTCTGTCTTCTGTTTAGATGTGGAAACGCCTGACATTTAGCTTTCATTTAAGCCTATAATGGACTTTGTGTAATATCGCTACATTACGTATATTTCCGTCCCCCGAACGGTCTTCGAGTGTGTGCGTAGAACTGCGGTTATTTGTTCACAATCGAAACAAGATACCCGTTCTTTAACCGTTAAGAAGACATACCTCTGTGGTAAGAGGTAATACATTCGCGTTTACATTGATATGTCCCAGGTTCTAATCCCGAGACAGGTACACTTTAAATCAACGTTTTTTTTGCTATTATAAATAATTGTTTTCCAAATATTCATCTCTCTTATTTTCGCCAGTGGTGCCGCCTGGGACAAAGGCCGCCGACCAGCTTCCCCCAAAAGTCTTTGTTCTGTGCGAGTCTCTCCAGCTTGTCCATCGGCCGCCCTCTCTTCGTCTCCCCTCGAGGTTTCCAGGTGAGAGATTGCCTTGTCGAAGTGGATGCAGGATTGCAAAGGGGGTGACCTATCCAACGTCTGTGAAGGATGTCTTCCTCGACGGAATGCTGCGTTGTTCTTCTCCATAAGTGTTCGTTGGTGATCATGTTTGGTCAGCGGATTTTGAGGATCTTCCTGAGGAGGGTGTTGATGAAGACCCGCATTTTCTTGAACAAGGTGACGGTGGTTTTCAAGCTAGGTATCTGCTCCATAAAGTATTGACTTCACGATAAAATTGAAGAGCCTGATCTTTTTTATGACTATCGCTCTGATATCCAGATGTTCTGCTTCGAAAGTGTCCACTTGATTCCGTTTTGCTTCTGGTCCGTCGAGGTCTAAATGACCCAGTCTATGGCAAGCAGGAACAGGAAAGGTGAGAATAAGCAGCCTTGCTTCACTCCGGTTCTTACTTGGAAGGCGTTAGTGAGCTGTCTGTCGTGAACGGTTCTACTAGTCATCCTTTCATTAAACTTCCTGATGATATTGGTGATCTTTTTTGGCACTCCGTAGTGTCTCAGAATTCTCCAGAGGGACTGCCACTCACAGTTGTCGAACGCCTTCTCATAGTCGATTAAGTTGTCGAACGCCTTCTCATAGTCGATTTAGTTGTCGAACGCCTTCTCATAGTCGATTAAGTTGTCGAACGCCTTCTCATAGTCGATTAAGTTGTCGAATGCCTTCTCATAGTCGATTAAGTTGTTGAACGCCTTCTCATAGTCGATTAAGTTGTCGAACGCCTTCTCATAGTCGATTAAGTTGTCGCACGCCTTCTCATAGTCGATTAAGTTGACGTAGAGATGTGAGTTACACTCCAGGGATTGTTCCAGATGATAAGGTTTTGTCCCATCTTGGTAAATCTGAAGTTTCACTTTGTTTATATTCAAACTACATTTACCTTGGGTGAGAAGATGCCGATGCTAACCATGCGCAGTATTCAATACAGAATCTGACTATCTCAAATGTTATTGTTATCTTTATCATAACAAATTTCCTGTTAATTTGAATTCTTCATGTGCACAATGGTGAGTGTTTTGGGGCTTTAAATATTAACAACATGCGAGTATACGTTGTATAATGTGTAAAATGAATGCTTATTAAGAAAAAACAACTCTAGACAAAGTACAAACACGTAATGATGATTGTATTCTCTGTTGGAAAAGATAACAGTAAAACCGTGTTTTAAGTTACAAAAAGTCAATAACTTGCAAAGTATTATTAGCTTTTGGACTAAAATTAGAACGTTACAGCACCTTGGTCAGACCAACGGACCCACAAACAGATTTCATGATCGCCGGTTGATTTAATATGCCCTATTTTGGGGTGATTCCAAAACATGTGTTTAAGCATAAACAAAGAACTGTAAGCTATAATTATAAAAGTATATTTTATCATATAGCGAATACACGAAACGATCACAGGTTCAAGTAACAATGACTTATAATAAAAAATTAACAATAAACGATAATGGGAATACGTAGCATATTTATGCTAAAAAGGTACGGTGAAACAACTAGTGAAAACACTACAAATACATACAAAAAACGTATCAAAAAGCATGGAATACACAGCATTTTCTCGTTCATTGTATCCAAGAGATCCATAAACTCTGTTCATAGCAGGGATTTCCATGGCTTTGGAAGACCAGGAGTCACATGCTTGAATATTTCAGGGGTTAAATGAAATGTTCAGGGGTCAAAATACTGCAGTCCAGATATTTTGTTTTTAAATATTTGTTGATTGCTTTACACATATTGCTCTGTGTATTATCATATTGCATTCTCACAAAAATCATATATTTGTAAAAATGCATAAACATTTGTTGTTAATTTGACGCATGTGTATGTATATGTATTTATGATTGATTTATTGTTTTTGACGATGAGCTGTATATGCTTAAGTCGCAAATAAACTTTCTGTTCTGTTCTGTATAAATGTGTGTATATTACTTAACAAAAATACATTAATTTGTGTAATATAACAAAAAACATTTGTATGTTAATGTCATGGTAACATTTAACAAGGCTGATAATTTAGAGGAGTCAAAGTGACAAAATTCCAAAATGCTTGCATAAAAAAGCAGGATTCTGCTTCAACTGAAATCAAGGTCTTCATAAACTTTAATATATAATGAGCCATGTCAAAACCTGTGTTAGTAACATCAGTGATGGCGGAGGAAAAATATATCTTAATTGTCATATTTGTGAAATGAATGTGTTGGTGTTGTTGTCACAGTAACTTGAAGAGGAGACATATTACTATATTTCATATACTATTGAATAATGTATTTATAAAAAAAGGTTTTGGTCATTACAGGTTTATATTTGTTATTTTTGTTGAATGGCTAACCAGGTAATTGTTTACTATTTAACATATGCTACCGTTTGAAATTACCCTTATTAGTACCACGATTTATGAGGGGCATAACATTCAATAGAATAACTTTGATATCAACAACAAAAACAAATAATCAAGCAGTAGTAACATGCAAAATTCAGCAGTTTAACACTGATAAAACGCATCTCAAACAACACAAAATCTTTGTTTCCTAGATTGTAAATGCTGTCCTTATATCCATTGATAACAATTAAGTATGTGTCACTTGTTACAATTTTGTGAAATTGCTTAGAAGACAGAATGATAATACATTGTATACATGATCATTTTATTACAAATGCAACCATGTTTACTAAATATCAAATATAGTTGGAGTATACTTCATATTGTTAACCCTTTGCATGCTGGAAAATTTGTCGTCTGCTAAAATGTCGTCTGCTGAATTTCTAAAATTAGCATTTTCTTCAATTTTTTCAAAGAATACTATCAGAATAGCAAACAGTTTGGATCCTGATGAGACGCCACGTTCTGTGGCGTCTCATCTGGATCCAAACTGTTTGCAAAGGCCTTCAGAATTTGGTTCCCGCACTGAAAGGGTTAAAGAAGTAGAAAAATGGGAATACATGTACAGCAGAATTCATGATTGAAAATCAGATGACATAATGTTATTGGTAATTTTGAATATCTATTTCCATAAGCTAAATGCAAGATTAAATAAAGTCTGTTCTTCATGATAAACTAGACAAGTTTTAAGTTTTTAACAAATGTTATATACACATATAACACTTAAGTTAATATAACAAAATCTATTAAAAGAGTGGCAGAGCTCAATGGTGAGAAATTTCTTAACGACTGCTGCAAATTTATTTAATGCTTCTTTTGCTAATATGGTTATTCTAGCGTTAAAATCAGCATATTTGCTGTGCTTCATATGCCAAACCTAATATCAAAAATAAATCATTGAATATTTTCTTTCATATTACTTTAGTATTTTACAAAAAGATTTCCAAATCGGCTTTGTGCTAAGAGGACACAGAAAAACCATTGATACAATATAGATAAACTGCCCTGCATAAAACCACAATATTTAATATGTATATAAATGACATATTCCACATTAAATGTGCATATTTTTTCAGCAGATTATGCTATTATATAAATCAAACATTTATATAGTCTCTGCACAAGCTTGAACATGTAAATTGTTTAAAATTGTTTTAAAGCAATAAATAAATACTCTTTGTAAACTTAAATATCTGAAAATAAATAAGTATATATTAATCATTATAATTATGCTTTTATTACAAATACAAAATTATGCATATAATGTATACTTGTATAATAATAGATTGAATCAATTTCTTCATTCTCTTATTTGGCAGATGAAAATCCATACATGTTTGTTATCTACACTTTAATGTAGAGTACAAAAACACCATAGACAGACCAGATTCTTTTTACACTAGCGTTTTTACCCATTAAACAATAACAACAATAATAGCTCTGTCTTCATTAGAAAAGTGTAAACAAAATTACCACAATAATAAAGTTCCAATAAATAATATAAAATATACAAACCAAAATTTATAAATTTGTTTTATTTATTTTTTATAAAAAAAGTTTAGTAAATATAAGGGTGTGTTACAATAAAAGCAAGTGCATGATATATGTCTACAATCATTTATAACTGAACTGCACAAAGACATTTACAAAACACCACTAAACACCTGAAGTAAAGCAAGTAATTTAACACTAGTCTGATTAGAGACACATGACATCATACAAAGCTATAGTTGTCAATGTATTTTCCATCCTCTGTTTTGCTGTCTTTACTTGAACCCTTATTTGCCACCTGAAAAAGTAAACAAAAAGACAACTGATGAAATATCTTTTTAATCTTTATTTATGTTTTTCTTTATTTACATATATATGTTACAGCGTAAGAAAAGCAAAATCAATTTAAAAAAAAATACAAGAAAACATATCCTTATAGGCAGTTGAATTATATGCTCGGTCGGGTAACATATGGCATACAGTAAATATTTTTATAATTTATATGATTTCACAACAATTAAACTTTTGTTCACCAAGGTTAATATTATTATGGATTGAAGATCAAATTTAGATTTGCAATACATTCTTATAATTTCACTTTGATACCTTTAGGTAACACATCAAAATAGGTCCAACACAAATCTGTGAAGTGTATGACAAACTTAAACAATGCAAAAATATTGATATGAATTACATTATGTCACTTAAATCGAAGTGACACAGTTCAGTTAAAGTGTGTAAAATGTGCGAAAAAAAGCTAAATTGTTTATCTCTGTAACTAAGATTGCAGATGATCAAAAATACATTTGATAACTATGCTTGTGAAAGTAAAATATAACACACAAACAAACTATTGATTTTCAACTTTAAGTTGTGTCTGAAAGATGACTGAATGAATACATTTAAATCTTGGATAAACAGTTAGTCATATTTACAAAAAAAGAAAATAGTTATTCACACGGGGTATAGGAATGCACACTAAATGTATTATTATGACACTTTTTCAAACTCCACTGCATGTTAACAACCCAGTCAACAAACTTTAGAAACTTAACTTAACAGAAATCATTTATGAATGAATCATCTAAACGCAAACATTGTTACATGTTTTTTCTAAGCAACAAAATGATTTTCAGTGAAAAAATAATAATTTCCTGCCATTAGAAATGAGGTTATTAAACATGCATTGAACTATTATCTGTGGAAAAGGGATTTTATGCGAACATTTCTAATCAATGACACAGAAATCTGAGAGTAACGAGACCAACATAATTAAAAAAAAAAAATATATGAAAATAATCATTTATTAAAATATACCTTTGCAAAAATCAGTTAGCTTTACTGATTATTAGACTGGAGAAAGCATTCAAATGTAAAACATAGCAAAGCTGCAATATTACAATACATGTTTGGTGCTGGGTGCAAAATGCTGAAACAAAGGCAGGAGATGGTAAAAGGCATAGAGACATTTCCACACTTTTACCCCCTTACTAATGCTTTCAACCATACAAATGCCCCTATCGCTTACACATTTAAAAACAACAACAAAATCCCCAACTTCCTAAATGTTTGCCTGAATTGGAATGAAAATAATTACTTTAAAGTAAATCTTTGACTGATTAACTGTTTTCGTAATGAGCAAATGAACAACACAGTCAAATCCCTATTTGTAATCCGTAAAAAAAAACAAAACAACAACAACAACAAAATACAAACTTGCATGTATACAATGTTCAAATAAGTGTGGAAATTTCGCTATGTATACTGTACAACATTTAGTTCATACTTCATTCTGTTAACACTGCAAACTAGGAGTTAGAAAAATTTCTGAAAATTGCAGAAAACTACAACATTATCCATGGAGTGCCAATATTAAAGGGGAGTAACTCTCAAATATATACTACACCAATTTTCACCTCATGACTTTTTGAAGAATAGCTTTTTATGGAGTCAGTGAGCGAACCCCTTTTTGACCCCTTTTTTAACCTTTTTTTCTTTGATGTTAACAGGTCAAAGGTCAAGGCTTTTACAGCCATAGAATGACCTGGGGTCAAGGATTTACGATGAGCTGATCCTTCGCGAGTAAATGAGGCACATTTTTCTGAAACTGTTGCTGACTGCAAAACAATGAACAGAAGTTAGACTTACAGGGGCATGTTTGATAACTAGAACAAAAGTTAGATCCACCAATTCCAAATGCAGTGTTGAGGGCTTTATCACTCAAGTCTTATATATGATAGCAGTGTTGAGGGCTTTATCACTCAAGTCTTATTTATGATTAGTTGAAAACAATGTCTGAAGGTCCATGGTAAACTTTAAAGACTTGTCATGTCACAGTTTTCACTATGGAAAATATGGTTGCTGCATGTCAAACACTGTTTCAAAACTCTACACGGACTGTGCTTGTAAACATTTTAAGAAGTTATTTCGATATGAAAATGATTAAGAATAATCCTTAAAATCAAATCAAGCCTTTTCACAACAAACATGATAGATATTATGTGTCATTCATGAAAACTGATAAATATAAGAATTGCACTTGGTTATTGAAAAAGAATCAAGAACCTGCTTTGATAAAAACTGATGCCCGCAGAGGAAACCTTGTGAGTATTGATTCATGAGCATTTTTGAATAAGTACAAAAAAGGTCAATGGTAAGGTCCAAATTAGGTCAGGTGATATTTGTGTGTGATACAGTAGTGTCCAAATGAGGTCAGGTGATATTTGTGTGTGATACAGTAGTGTTCAAATGAGGTCAGGTGATATTTGTGTGTGATACAGTAGTGTTCAAAGACATCCTCCATACAAGGGTCAATTAGTTTTGTAGCAAGCTGTATTGATGTTGGATGAAATGTGTCATTTCAGATCGACCAAGAGTAAGGACTTTCTGAATAAGCTGATGGTATTCAAAAGTCATCATCCATGCAAGTATCAAAGCTGTGTAGGAAGCATTATTGATGTTAGACGAACTGCGTTACTTTCAGTTAACCAAGAATTTGTACCTTCTGAATAAGCACAAAAAGTAGGTCAATGTCAAGGTCCAACTAAGGTTGGTTGATGTGGGTGTGTTGATTGTATCAAAGATTTGTAGGAAGCATTAATGATTACTTATATGAAAAAAAGGTCATTTTTGGCTAACCTCGTACGAATGGAAGGACAGATGGATAGATTGGCCAATTGCTATATGCCTCTCGGCATCCAAATATGTCCGGGGGGCATAACAAGATGTGTTTTAGATTTCTTTCATTCTAAGTACATTTGTTAAATTATTTCATAAATTAAAGCAAAAACTTATCAGGCTGGTTAATAATCAACACTGATTGTACACAGTAAAGATCTCCATTATGAAAGCAGACACAAAACTGCATTTTGAAAGTTAAAATTAATATCTAACCTGCAATTTGATTATATAGCACAACTTTTAAGCCATGTTTCTACAGCAAGTTATTTACAAAAAGATGAATCAATAAACCTCAGGCCTTTGTTTTAAGATCTTATGTGTTATACTTGTTAAATAAATATCCTATTTTATTACATTCATCAAAATTATCAGAAATCTACATGTAAACAATATCATTCATTGAAAATGCTGAGATAGGCATAAAATCAAGAAACTAAAACTTGTTTCCTTGAAATTAGACATACCAGTAATGTCAGTGTAACTACTTGAACATTCTAATAACAAGAGGGCCAAGATGACCCTTGATTGCTCACCTGTGAAATGAGCTTGCCCAGTGGCATGATTTGAACAATCTTTGTCACATATCAAATATCAAAACTGTGTGCTTTGTGGTTACAGATAAACAAGGTTTTTCAAGCTTTGACCTGGTCAATGTTTTTCAACGGACTGGAACCACTTTTGAACTCAATCAACATATCATTAAAACAAACATTTTAACAAAGTTACATGACGATTGGGCATGAAATGTGACTTCTAGAGTGTTTACAAGGTTTTTCTTTTTTTTGACCTAGTGACCTAGTTTTTGATCCAGCATGACCCAGTTTCGAACTCAATCGAGGTATCATTGGGACAAATCTTCTGACCAAGTTTCATGAAGATCGGACAAGAAATGTGGCCTCTAGAGTGTTTACAAGGTTTCTCTATAGCCAAATTAGGAAAACTGCCCCGCCCACTGGCGGCCATGTTTTTCAACGGACCAAAACCACTTTTGAACTAGAACTAGAGTCAACATATCATTAAGACAAACATTTTGACAAAGTAATATGAAGTTTGGGCATGAAATATGACTTCTACAGTGTTTACAAGGTTTTTCTTTTTTTTTACATTGTGACCTAGTTTTTCACCCAGCATGACCCAGTTTCGAACTTGATCAAGATATCATTTGGAAAATCTTCTGACCAAGTTTCATGAAGATCGGACAAGAAATGTGGCCTCTAGAGTGTACAAACCAATGTTAACTGACGGACATACAGACGGACAGACGACGGACAAAGAACGATCCTAAAAGCTCACCTAAGCAATCAGGTGAGCTAAAAAAAGGTCAGAGACGGTGGACCACTTAAAACTTATTACCATATACGAAAATGTCTATGTTAAATGTTAATTACAAAAAGCAGGTTAAATATCAATTATCGCTTCCGCCACTACATACAGAACAGTAATCTTAGTAATTATAAAATACACTTTGCCACTTTTGTTAAAGATTAACACGTCCATTATTAGTTATGACCTTCACTAAAGCAACAGTGGGTACCAGTTTTATCAATGTCAAATCCCAGCGCATCTAGCATTCCACCTAGACTACCCATTTCATCATCCGCCTAAAAACAAGTTTAGCACTTAAGAACTGTCCATGGATCTTTTTAATAAAATTATGCATAAAAAATGAGCCTCGTTCTGGGAAAATGGAGCTTAATAATGTGGGTAAAGCGTTTGTCCCAGAGAAGCTTAGGCAGTTTGCACTGGCTGATTAGGGAAGACACTTTCTGCCTCAACTGGATTTTTATTTTCCTTTAAACCAAAAAATCCGTTAAAAACATAATTTTTTCCCCCCTAATTAGCCTGTGCTAATCTTGGACGACACTAAACGCACATGCATTAAACCCTGTTTTCCCAGAGCACTGCTCATAGCTATTAAAATCAAATATACAGGCTTCAAGAACACACATGCACAGTCATTTATTATGTCTACTATGTCAAATCATATAAATTGGAAAAGACTGCAGCCATCTGTTCTTGATTTTTTAGTCAAGCCAGCAAGTTGATGACAACAGTTTAATGGGAACTGAAAAGCTTCAACAAAGACAATCTCTGAATGGGAAAATTTGTAAATGTCAATAAAATGTATGACATTTCAGCTGTCAATGCATACCTAAGTTGTATGTGTGGTAAGAAAAAATAAAAAATAAAGATGTCCTATCTTAACTTCAATAAATGGGTTACTTAGTGTAACCAGCATGTTTCTGATTTCTGATAACAAAAACAAAACTAAAGCAATCAAATGGGAGAAACATTTGCCATTGATGTCAGCATCAAAATTAAATGTAAGTAAAATATCTTACTTCTGTTGTTTCAATTTCTCTGTTTATTTTCTTTTAATAATGGCTTCTCTAACAAATTACAAGTAGCTTGGTCTGCATAATTTTAGCCTTAAATGTGAAACTGTTGTCTCTGCTTGAGATAGAATAGATTTCGAGCCTCGCTCTTTATAAACGGGGTTAAATGCATGTATGTAAAGTGTCATCCCAGATTAGCCTGTGATTTTTCTTTAAACAAAAAATATCATAAAAGCGGAAAGTGTCATCCCTGATAAGCCTGTGCGGACTGCACGGGCTAAACTGGGACAACACTTTACACACAAGCATTAAGCAGCGTTTTCCCAGAGCGAGGCTCACTTTATTTATGTCAGTCTTAAAACAACTGTTGGGTGACAAGCAGATCTTAAATTAGAGTCACTACATTGATCCTCTAGGCAGATCTTAAATTAGAGTCACTTACATTGATCCTCTAGGCAGATCTTAAATTAGAGTCACTTACATTGATCCTCTTTCCCTTGTTCAATTCGGCCACTGTTGTTTTCTTGCCCTTGTCTGGGTTGGTGGCCGGGGTAGGGCTATCCCCTCTCTGCTTGGGGCTGGAGCTACGGGATCGACCTAGAAATAGAAGTAAAAGGGGCTCGAGCAACTAGCAGGCTGTTATGGTTTTTATGCTCGTTGCATATAGCCATTTTAGAAAGGGTTAAGAAAAGGGTTCAAACTTGGGTTGTCACATAATGAGCTTCTTGATTCATTGCAGAAAAAATGACTTTCAAGCAGTTAATGAATGGAACTTAACATGAGAAGAATTTCTTACTCACCCCCTATCCGAATGCACTCCTCTTTGTGCCTGAGGTTCCATGCCTTCAGCTTGCACACCTTGCTGCAGTAGTACACCTGCAATGGACAGTAAAATTCCACAATTCCAATTCTTAACAAATGCACATTTTGAATAAAGTAAAATTAAACGCATCCATAATGCATGTTCATAGTGTATATAAAGTGATGTAATATCTTATAATTGCTCATTTACATAGAAATGCCACAGACCTGATGATTTTTAATAATGTCGGTTTTTGTAATTGCACAAGTTAAAAGACCAAATCCAGTGTTAAAGCAGATATTACAATAATATTTAATAGTTTCAACATCAATTTAGGGGTCAACATGGCGTAGTGGATATGGTGTCTGCCAGGCGACTGGGAGGTCACAGGTTCGATCCTCACTGTGGAAGCATTCTTTAGATCTCCCCCAAAGTCACCAGGTATGGGTTCTACCCAGGAAACAGACTTGAGAGTCTTTCAATAAGCCTTAGGCTTTCGATGCAATCAAGCTTAAATAATAGGTTTAACCCATTTATGCCTAGCTTCTAGAAAAAAGGCCTTGGCAAACAGGGTAGACCCAGATGAGATGCCGCATGATGCGGCATCTCATCAGGGACTGCGCTGTCTGCTTAAAGGGACTGTAAACCACGAATGACGAAAAAAGAAAAGTTCTAAAATACCGTATTTTTTTACTATTATTAGTTTATATTGATCAGAATATCACGACTGGTATAAAACATTACTTGAAAAAAGTTATTTTTTTTATTTTTACTTTATTTTTATATTTATTTATTTTTTACTGGGTAAGCATACCAGGTAACTACCAGTTAACTATAAATAACGCAAGTCGATTGATCATCATCGTCACATGGTAAACCCAGGAATGCAAATTGTGCATGGGTAGTGATTTGTATATATTTTATATATAAAATGATCAATCTACTTGCGTTATTTATAGTGTGTATTTCAATATAAACTAATAATTGTAAAAAAAAAAACGGTATTTTAGAACTTTTCTCTTTTCGTCATTCGTGGTTTACAGTCCCTTTAAAGGAATTTCTGTACGAAATATTCTAAATATAGAAATAAATATAATAGACATCCCTAATTTTGGAAATAAATTGATCCAATTTAGAAGGATGGGAAAGTCTACTAGGCATAAATAGGTTTCAACTGACATCACTTGACCTACCTCTTTGCATCTTGTACACGCAGCCAGACGGACAAACACCGAGCGACCACACTGGTAGCAGTACTTAAACAGCGGCTTCCTAAGGAATGAAAACAACATATACATCATTACCATGGGAACACCCGATTTTATTCCTGTGACAGCAATTACCATATATGGGATTGAAGTAACAAACTTCGTTTGGCAACATTATAAAATATATAATAATCATACTTTTTTATTTACTTACATAAGTAGTTCTTAGATACTACAAATTAATATTGTGAATCTAGACTTATTTTCAATGGTTAAGATTTATTTCTGCAACTCAATGATACATAAAGGCTTGAGGTAGTCAACATACTGCAACAATATTAGAAAAATAGTTGTTGAGAATCATATAATGTTATTAATACATGTAAATATAAATTCTAATTGTTAATATGTCAAATATATAACCACAAAAAAAAATGTATAATTAACACCAGTAATAAAACTGTAAAATCACTGTATCATAAAATTACAAAAATATAATGTTTTCATAATTGCATACAATTTGCCAAAAAGGCAAATATCTCATATATTTTATTTACAACAAATATTTTTTTAATGTTAACTCATACAATTATATAACATTTCAAGTTCTAATATTGAATATATTTGACCTAAACTACTAGTGACTATATATTGGAAGGTATAATAACAAAGATCTCACTACTAAAGTGTGTTTTCAGCCCCAATCACCATTAGCATATTAAAAATATTGTTACAAATGAAAAATATTTTCAGTGCCCTTCAATTTATTTAGAACATCATATTAATTTCGGATACAACTTAAACAATATTGGTAAAAAGAACACACAAACAAACTATTCATATTTTGATTAGACAGTGAATTAAGGCTGTTTAACTTCACATTCTTACTAAAACTTCCATTCGTCAATAATTGGTTATCATTATAATTATATCATTATAATTATGATATTTAACAAAATTACAAATGAAAGAATAAAAGCTCAAATATCACTTAAAATTCGACAAACAAAATACAAATCATAAAATACAACCTTTTGGAATTAAGATTTACGGAAACCTAGAAGAATTCTATCTGAGGAGACTATTTTAATAAGGCAATATATGTAACGCAATGCAAATACATAAAACATAACTAGAACAGTCATTGACGAAAACAAATACCCAGCAATGGCTCATTTCTAGCAGGCGAAAAACTTGAGTATTAGTAAAATTAATCTTATAATTCTGTCGTGCGTTTCTTCACATTGATAATACAAAAGACAAAAAGGCTACACATTCATTTATTGACTCAAGTGCCTTCGTTCAATTAAAGACTTATAATTCTGCAACAAATAGTACATACACCAAAATTACGACCAACGGACCGACTGACAGAGTGATTCCAGTTCACACCTGAACAAACTTTGTTTGCAGGGCTATAATAATGAGAAATCAGCAATGCAATTTGGCTTTATATGTACCAAACATGCAGTAGAGGGTTGTTATATACCTGAATGTTACCCGTTTCTTCCTGGATTGTCTGACAGAATAGGAATTAAAGAGCAATCAACACAAAATGAAATATCAGCCAAGCCACCAAGATAAAGCCCAAATCATTTATTAAGTAACTAGTATTTAATCCCTATTTAAGGAATTAATTTTCACAAAGGGAAGTGACACAGATCAATCACAAAAAGCCCTGGCTTTTGATCCAATTAAACATTAATAAGTAGAATATCATTAAGCTTTCCCATGCACTCATAAATATACATTAATAACGCATAAAAAATAAAAATGAACATATAAAAAAATTGTCTTATACATACTTTTGCGTACATAACATAGCATAGTTGACGAAAGTTGAGAATCCGAAAATCCTAATTTCTGTCTAAAGATGATTCAGACTGGACATATTATTATAGTAACCTTAAAATATGCAGTATACGTTAACCAAAATTCAGTTTGGTTAGTTGACTGTGTGTCCAAGACCTCAGACTTGAGTATTTAGGACGCAAGCTGATGTTTTGCCAAATTTGATATTTGTATGACCTTGACCTTTGAGATAAGGTGACGGGTGCTACACATGACATGCTGTCTCCTCATAGAGTTCGTTTGCGGAAAGTTATTTCAAAATTGCATGAATGACAAAATTGAAGTCCTGACAAGCTGTTTTATGGCCAAATTTGACCTCCAAGTGTGACCTTGACCTTTGAGGCAGTTAGATGGGTGTTACATGTGACAGGTCGCAGATTTCGAAACCAGAACGCGGACCCCAAGTTAAAAAATTTCATGCGCACGGAAAGGTGTTGTCCAGATACACATGAATACCAAATATGAAAGCAATAACTAAAGGGACACAGTAGGTATGAGCCTTTTCGCATCGCGGTTGCAGAAATCTGAACGCTGACCTCAAGTTAAAGGTCAAGGTCACAGGGGTCAAAAATTGTATACACATGGAAAGGATTTGTCCAGATACACATGCATACCAAATATGAAAGCAATATCTGAAGGGACACAGAAGTTATGAGCCTTTTTCAAAGTGTGACGCCGTGGACGCCACCGCCGAAAAAGTAACACCTATATGTACCCTGACCACAGTAAGGCGACACAAAAAACATGGAAGCAAGAAACCAAATGCAATATTTCAACTCCCAGCTATGAGACTCTCTGGGTCGCCTCAAATTTGTCTAGTAAAACAGTATAATTAAAGGAAACGGGCTCAATAGTGTCTCTGTAAGCCCATGGCTTTAGATGCATTATCAAGCTGAAACAAAATGGGTTTAAACTAACAGCTGTTGTTAACAATGTTCCCAAAACACCTACTTTCACAAGAAAGACATTTTCATTTACAAGAAATGACTAATATAATCATATACTTCATCATATAATGCACCTGCTGAAGCTTTTCTACATAAAGTCACCAATAGGAAAAATTGTTATCCCTCAACCTAGAGTCAGGTTGCCATGTTTCTTACTATTTTAAATTTTAAAAATGGTGCACCCTTCACTGTACCAATCTAAACACCAGAAGTATTATTCTAATCGCAGGCTAAAATTAGGGGTCATATGCATAAAGCAAACCTGATTCGCTTGTTCAGGTTAAAGCGAACCCTCATTGTATGGTTGCTTCTAGTTTGTCTTGTAAACTCGGAAAATGTCATATGGTGCACCAGTAAATGTGTGTAAAAGTCCCTGGCAAATCCAAACAGACAAAATGAGCCCCATTCTGGGAAAACTGGGCTTAATGCATGTGCGTAAAGTGTCGTCCCAAATTAGTCTGTGTAGTCTGCACATGCTAATCAGGGACGACAATTTCCGCTTTTATATATTATTTGTTTACAAAAAGTCTATTCTAAATGGAAAATCCGGTATAGGTGGAAAGTGCTGTCCCTTATTAGCCTGTGCTGGCTGCCAGGCAAATCTGAGACAACACCTTCCACACATGCATTAAGCTAAGTTTTCCCTGCACAAGGCTTAAATAGCCACAACAAAGGACATACAATGACCAGTATTATTTATATATTTTTGTCTTTTATGAAAAGACACGGTCCTGTATTTATGTAAAATAGTATGAAATATTGGTGATGTTAAAGCAGGTCATTTTCATAAAAAATCATTTTGTCTTTTTACATAATAATATACTACCAATTTACACCTGCAAGTTGTTTCATTAACACTAAGCTAAAGACATTCTGGGAAAAAAATACAATTTATTATATAATATTCCAGTGCCTATTACACATCAACTTTTTTACTAAGGCACAAACATTTTAAATCATCATATTGTGTCTAATTTTGCTGTAAAATGTATACTTGTCACACTTATTTTAGTGTTTTCCATGCACTTAACTCTTTGCATGCTGGGAAATTTGTTGTCTGCTAAAATGTCGTCTGCTGAATTTCTAAAATTAGCATTTTCTTTGATTTTTTTTCAAAGAATACTATCAGAATAGCAAACAGTTTGGATTCTGATGAGACGCCACGTTCTGTGGCGTCTCATCTGGATCCAAACTGTTTGCAAAGACCTTCAAAATTCGGTTCCAGCACTGAAAGAGTTTAGGTCCAAACAAAAGTTATATGTATTATGTTTTAACTTGAATCAAAATATTTATATGACAGACTTCAAACCATTATTTGCATTAAAACTGATTAATAGATCTAAAATTCATTCCATTAATAAATCGATGGGGTGAACGGAAGACTGTCGTAACTCATATTAAATAAAGAAGGAGATACGACAGTTTTCCGTTCAGCCCTCGAAATGTATATCATCTGCATGCAGTTATCTTAAGGAAACACAGTCAAAGACTTTCAAGTTACCTTATCTTTGCAAACATTGGAGGTATAACTTTTATGTAAATCCACCTAAATAAATTAAAACTCCACATGGATACATAGATTCACATTTTATCAGCTGAAACATATGAACGTAAGTCTTTCTTAGAATGACTGGTAAATAGAGGACATTTGTTGAATTTGGTGGAATATCGATTTTAATGCACGAGTGATCATAGAAAATATATTTTTTCTATGATCACAAGTTAATAAAAATAGATATACCCCATCCAACAAATTTTCTTTTTATTTTATGCTTACAAATGATTATTTTTGTATTTTTGCCATTAAATAGTTCCGGTAAAACAATGAAAATTATCAATAATTTTCACTGTTAGTTTTCACTGTTTGAAACAGTGATTTATCAGTTTTAATTCATTGATATTTCTCAATAAACCACCGGAAAGCTTAAAATAAATGCATGGAATTTTAACTGTGAGATTAAAAACCACAGCAGCAATTACAAATCAGACTCACTGTCACAAATTTGTATCATTCAAAAGCTAAAGCATAGCACATACAACACTCAAATGTACGATTGCATTTTACCATATCTCAAGAAAAATGCAAAAAAAATACAGTGTGACAATCCAGAACAGACTGTTCAGCATTCTATAACAACATTATTAACCGTGGTCCAATCAAAAGTGAGAGTTGTTGTGTAAATGTGTACCGTATTTTACCACGTATAACGCGCAACCATGGTTTTTTAATGCCAAAATGGAGTTTTTTTTTTCAAGACATGAAAACTAGCAAAATGGACCGAAAATGGCAGCCATTTTACTATTTCGCAATGAATTAATCTGCATCACTGGAAAGCTTTATTTTGTATTCATTGTTTTATCAATGTATAGCGGGCATCAACTTTTTAATTTGAAACATGGAGGTAAAAAAAACTGCGTGCTTTACGTGGTTTTGTTAGGTACACATGATTAGACTATTTTCTCAACAGGAAATTTTGGTGTTAAGCTCTGAAAAATATATGGGTATATGAACACAGGTAATGTGTATACGTGTAGTTATATTCATTATGGAATAAAATGACCTTCACTCACCAAAACGTTATCACAAACCGAATGGAAATTGTTGTACTATCACATATATTAGATTTTTACTAGGCCAATGTAAAAACATAATTCTTTCTTATGCTCCCTTTGTCATATTATAAAACACAATTTCTCTTACCTATGTTCTCCCACAGTATAAAAATAAATTGGCAGTGGAATATATAAAATGGGTTTCCACGATGGCTGAAATTCTAGTAAATAAAGGAAACTATACAAGTCCACGTGAATTTATTTCCATTTGGTGGGTTATAACGTTTGTAAACCATACATAAGTGGAACCAAATAGACCACCATTGCTATGGATCAACAATACAAAGACAACGCAAACAGTGCAATAACAGAGGCAGAGTACGTATGTAACAGCAAATTCACCCGTAACAAACACTGTTCCGTGTCACTTACTTCTCAAATATCGTATCTTTATCATCACTGTATATTAAAGAAGGCTTATGGTATATCTAAATCTGAACATGTATGGGGTCATAGCAGTTAAGTCTACTCTTTCAAGGCTAAACTAAATTGTTGTTAAACTTCTGTCTAAAATAATAATTTCTTATTAAATGAAATTACCACATGTTAGTTATTCTTAACTGTCAGGAAAATGCCAGCTTTCCTCAATTAGTACACATTTTAATATATATTTTCAATTTATCTATATATATCAAGAAATAAAATCTCATTAACATTTCTAATACCTCGATGTTACTTATACAACAAATCTAAATCTATTATAACTCTTTAAAGCACTTTAGTCTTACTGAAAGACAAAACAAAAGACTCTTCTTTTGCAATTAATAATTACTAATATAAAATGACAGAAACACAAGAAAAGGCCCTCACATACCTGGGTCCCTTAAAACCCTCCCCTTCCTCGTCAGTAGGTGTCGACCCCATCTGTGGCCCCTCAAACTTCACCATGTGGCTGTCTCCAGCCCCCAGCCCAGCCTGCGTGCGTAGAAATTTGGGCTTCTTGGCATCCGGGGGCAACTGAGCCCCTGCCCCTATGTAGACAAACCCACTGCTGGGGCTTACACCTACAATTTTCAGAGCACTATGTAGACAAACCCACTGCTGGTATTTACACCTGGAACATCAAAGCAATGTTTGGGAGAAATTTGGGGCCCCTGTCCCTATGTAGACAAACCCACTGTTGGGGCTTATACCTGCAACATCAGAGCAATGTGTGGGAAGGTTTTGGGCCCCTGTCCCTATGTAGACAAACCCATTGCTGGGGCTTACACCTGCAACATCAGAGCAATGTGTGGGAAGGTTTTGGGTCCCTGTCCCTATGTTAACAAACCCACTGCTGGGGCTTACACCTGCGACATCAGCGCACTGTTAAGGAAGGTCTGTAACATCAGAGCAATGTTTGTGAAGGTCTGTAACATCAGAGCAATGTTTGTGAAGGTCTGTCACATAAGAATAATGTTTGGGAAGGTCTGTAACATCAGAACAATGTTTGGGAAGGTCTGTAACTTCAGAGCAATATTTGAGCAGGTCTGTAACATCAGAGCAATGTTTGAGAAGGTCTGTAACATAAGAGAAATGTTTGGAAAGGTCTGTAACACCAGAGCAATGTTTAGGAAGGTCTGTAACTTCCAAGCCATGTTTGGGAAGGTCTGTAACTTCAGAGCAATGTTTGGAAAGGTCTGTAACATCAGAGCAATGTTTAAGAAGGTCTATAACATCAAAAGCAATGTTTGGGAAGGTCTGTAACATCAGAGCAATGTATAGGAAGGTCTGTTACATCAGAGCAATGTTTAGGAAGGTCTGTAACATCAGAGCAATCATTGGGAAGGTCTGTAACATCAGAGCAATGTTTGGGTAGGTCTGTAACATCAGAGCAATGTTTGGGAAGGTCTGTTACATCAGAGCAATGTTAGGGAAGGTCTGTAACATCAGAGCAATTGTAAGGGAGGTTTGTAACATCAGAGCAATGTTTGGGATATTATTTAACATCAGAGCAATGTTTGGAAAGATCTGTAACATCAGAGAATTGTTTGGGGAGGTCTATAACATCAGAACCATGTGTGGGATGGTCTGCAACATCAGAGCAATGTTTGTGAAGGTCTGTAACATCTGAGCAATGTTTGGAAAGGTCTGTAACATCAGAGCAATGTTTGGGAAGGTCTGTAACATCAGAGCAATGTTTGGGAAGGTCTGTAACATCAGAGCAATTGCAAGGAAGGTATATCACATCAGAGCAATGTTTGGGAAGGTCTTTAACATCAGAACAATGTTTGGGAAGGTCTGTAACATCAGAACAATGTTTGGGAAGGTCTGTAACATCAGAACAATGTTTGGGAAGGTCTGTAACATCAGAGCAATTGCAAGGAAGGTATGTTACATCAGAGCAATGTTTGGGAAGGTCTTTAACATAAGAGCAATATTTGGGAAGGTCTCTTAACATCAGAGCAATATTTGGGAAGGTCTTTAACATAAGAGCAATATTTGGGAAGGTCTCCTAACATCAGAGCAATTGCAAGGAAGGGTTGTCTACAGTTGTTGTGTGACTTTGTAACTTTTGTTATAACAGTTAATAAACATTACATAATTTGCTCCTTCACGGGGCATATTTACCGGTTATATGGTACCATCTTTTCAAAATAATATTTTCTGTTTCTTTTTTAAGTATTTATTATATAGCTGCTTGACAGGTTTGTCTCTTTTTTTATTGCTCAATGAAATATTAATTTTTATACGAATAACAAGTTATTGCTGGGGACACTTTAAGCAGACAAGGGGAAAATTAGTAAAAGCAGTTAATTTGTTATGAATGAAATGTGCATGAAGTAATGCTTTACAAACCCACATCAATGTAACAGTGTTACTAGATACATATCTGCACAGAAGGAGGGAATATGCATTAGTTTATCTCAAATTACAAATTTATTTCATGGGGTGTAATTATGGCACTGCTGGTGTGAAGACGAGATTAAATCTGTCCCTTAAGCCTTACTTCGTACGCCCTCCAGATGTTCATCATCCAGTCTTCTTTTCTCACGCTCGACCGCTTTTGTCCGCATTATGTCACCGATGTGTTCTAGAAGCTTCCTGCGATTGATGAAAGTCTCACGTTCAGCATGAGTGAGCGCGTGGTACGGCGTCTTTGCTATGTGACTGTCCTGAGAGGCGAGAATATTTAAATAGAGATAAGTATAAGTTGGATCAATTTTGAGAAAATAATTTCATACAAATTTTAGGGTTTGTTTTCCTCATTTTGAAACCATGTTTTGTACACTATTATCCCAAAATAACTCAATTAAAAAGTATCAACTACTTTGCATTATTTCTTGCTAAACCTTTTCTAAATTTATGCTGATTGATACAATTAAATTTCTGTCCAATAACTATAAAAGACATGTGGATCGTCGTGAGAAAACCGGGCAAAATGCTTGCGCGTAAAGTGTCATCCCAGATTAGCCTGTGCAGTCTGCACAGGCTTATCTGGGATGACAATTTACGCACATGCATTATGCCCAGTTTTCTCAGAACACGACACAGATGTAGATCAAAGTTGTAATACATTATGTTCTATGATATTATAATCATGTGAGTACAACAATAACATCAACAAACATCGTGCTGAAATGGCATGGCAGTAAAAAAAAAAACACATCTTTTAGAATGAACACATGAACAAGATAATTTTTTATTAAAAATAGTATAAAAGCTATTACATCCAAAGAATGTATAATTCATTACAAAACAATGCGCATATCAAAGGATCACCATGCAAAACCATCAATTTAATTATAAATATTATATTATTCAAAATAACCTGCCTTAATATTTATTTATTTAAGCAAACACTTGTTTTTTATTTAAAAAAATCTCTCTTTTTTTGTAATTGTCATTTTTTATCATCAACTTGCAGCTTCATAGACGCACATTAATAAATAAAATATATATCTGTTTCATATTAGTTAAAATTATTAAAAACTGAATAAATCTGATTTCATGTTGAAATTTTTCAAACACAATCTAACACATGCAAACAATATGCCATCATCACATTGGAAGAATCACAATTATAACCGAATTTTGAAGGCCTTTGCAAACAGTTTGGATCCAGATGAGACGCCACAGAACGTGGCGTCTCATCAGGATCCAAACTGTTTGCTATTCTGATAGTATTCTTTGAAAAAAATCAAAGAAAATTCTAATTTTAGAAATTCAGCAGACGACATTTTAGCAGACGACAAATTTCCCAGCATGCAAAGGGTTAAGACATATATCAATCCATGAGGTCCGTGAAACAAGTGTTCATGCACATGTATAGTGAGCTCTTTTTTACTCAGATGAATTTACAATATTTAAAACTCATTCATTAACAACAAACAAGTTTACCCTTATAAATTGTACTCATTTTCTTAAGCTGATAAACATCAAAGTCATTGTAATACAAATATTTTCTAGCGACATTCATTTCAAAGAAATGTTACAAACAAATATAGGAATATTTAGAAAAGTAGTAAAATGAATGTAAATATAAAAAATAATATATATAAAACATGGAAATGGATGTTCATATAATTATAAGTAATTATATTTATATTTGTATTCAATAATTGTCTAATTTAAGGCATTGACGAAAAATATAGAAACAAATCAACATTAAAATGTAAGATTTTTTAAATACTGCAAAATAAAAATGCCATTGTAAGACACAATTAAAAGCTTTAAAAGCTTTTCATATTGTCTGTAACAAGTATGAAAATGAAAGATTTTTTTTTAGGCAACATGGAATAAAAAATCTGTTTCCATGTGGACCATACCGGTGATTTTTTTGTCCTAAAGTTACAGCCTCTTATTGTTTTCGGTGTCATAAAATAACATTTTCTCCCAAAAATCTGACCAAATGACAAAATTTCCCTAAAAAGATGCCAAACTGGTCGGATAAACTCAATATTTGGTTTATTGAGTTTATTATACAGCGATATAATGTTGTAGCACTTTATAATACAAATTTAAAAATGCAGTTTAACATGCACTTATAAACAATAAGAATACTGTTTTTAATAATCATATAAATAATGTTTTATTTTCCCCAATATCATGTTTTATCGCGCTATTTTTCCCAATCCGAAAGGCACAGGCTGTAAAATATATATGAGCCTTTCTCTGTGAAAAGGGGGTTTAATGCATGTGCGTAAAGTGTCGTCCCAGATTAGCCTGTGCAGTCTGCACAGACTAATCAGGGACGACACTTTCCGCCTAAACTGGATTTTCGTCAAAAAAAGTATTTCTTTAAAAGAAAAATACAATAAAAGCAGAAAGTGTCGTCCGTGATTAGCCTGTGCGGACTGCACAGGCTAATCTGGGACGACACTTTACGCACATGCATTNGCAAAAATCCAGTTTAGGCGGAAATTGTCGTCCCTGATTAGCCTGTGCGGACTGCACAGGCTAATCTGGGATGACAATTTACGCACAAGCATTTTGCCCAGTTTTCTCAGAACACGACACATATATAGGAGAGTTTAGTTTGAAACTGTTGCGTGTGCTTAACATTTCTTTATCAGATATGATGAGATGTTTTTTACTTGAATGTTGCAGAGTTAAATTATTATATCTTAAAAGAGTGATGATGCATTTAATGAAATCCCATTTTGCTACATGTTAGATTTACTCACTGTAAAAAATGTGTTATTTTTGGAGTATATTAGTCTCCTCTTGGTCAATAGTGGTAAGATATTTTTGTTTAAGCATGATGAATGATAAAGTTACAGTGCAGACAAACTGTTTTATGGACAAATTTGACCTTTGACCTTTATGGGTGACCTTGACCTCTTAGGTAGGGAGACAGACTTCACACACACAATGTCATCTGCTCATGGTGGTTATAAGTGGTAAGTTATTTTAATTAAGCATGACAAATGACAAAGTTACAGTGCAGACACACTGTTTTATGGCCAAATTTTATCTTTGAACTCTAAGTGTGAACTTCACCTTTGAGGTAGTGAAAAGGGTGTTACAGCCGACAAATCATCCAATGATGGTTAACATTTTCTCCAAATTATATCAAAATCCATCAATTTACGGCTGGAACAGGAATTTTCAAGCAGCTTTATGGACAAATTTAGAATTTTTACCTCTTAGTGTGACCCAAACCTTTGAGATAGGGAGTCGCGTGTACGTTACACCAAACACTCCATCTTTGGACAATAGACATTTTTGGCAAGTTCTTTCAAAATCCATAAATATATGGCAAAGCTATGGCTGAGACAAGAAATTTTGTGCAGACAGACGGACATACGGAAAGTGGGCCTGCTACATGCCTCCTTCTTTGAAAAGGTGGCATAATACAAGAAAATGTATATTGAATAACTTCTCATTTATCTTGGAAAAAATATCACAATGAATGTATGGAATAATTCCAGTCCTTACCAAACTGATGCGAGCGCTCATCGGTCTCCTGTGCTCATACGCAATGTTTGTGGCTGCACAAAGGGCACTCCCCACTCCGTGGGTCAGAGGTAGACTGACGTCATTGCCAAACACCAGCAGCTCATCGATACACTGAAATAACAAGTACACAGTCATGATCAGTGTAGAGAATATAGTGTCTGGCTTCATCGATACACTGAAATAATGAGTACACAGTCATGTGGCAGACTGACGTCGTTGCCAAACACCAGCAGCTCATCAATACACTGAAATAATAAGTACACAGTCATGATGGGTATAGTGAATGTAGTGTCCGCCTTGTGATTGAGTGGTCCCAGGTTTGATCCAAACTCAGTGAGCGTTTTTTTTTTAAATAGTACCAAAGTCACCAAGTACTGGTATCATAACCAAAAGTGTCTCCATCAGCCTGAATTCTTTCAATGCAATCAAGCTTAAACACAAATGTGGCGTGTTCTGAGAAAACTGGGCAAAATGCTTCTGCATAAAGTGTCATCCCAGATTAGCCTGTGCAGTCCGCACATGCTAATCTGGGACGACACTTTCCGTCTAAACTGGATTTTCGCTAAGAAGAGACATCATTTAAACGAAAAATTCCATAAAAGCGGAAAATGTTGTCCCTGATTAGCCTGTGCGGACTGCACAGGCTAATCTGGGATGACAATTTACGCACAACATTTATGCCCAGTTATCTCAGAACACGACACAAATTAAAAAAAACTAATAAGCATATGAGCCTCGTTCTGGGAAAATGGGGCTAAATGCATTTGTGTAAAGTGTTGTCCCAGATTAGCCAGTGCAGTCAGCACAGGCTAATCAGAGATGACACTTTCTGCTTTTATGGAATTTTTGGTTAAAAGGATGTCTATCGGAAATGAAAATCCAGTTAAGGCTTATCTGGGATAACACTTTATGCTCATTCATAGGGACCCAGTTTTCCCAGAGCACGGCTCATATATAGTTTTTAACCCTTTGCATGCTGGGAAATTTGTCATCTGCTTAAATGTTGTCTGCTGAATTTCTAAAATTAGCATTTTCTTTGATTTTTTTTCAAAGAATACTATCAGAATAGCAAACAGTTTGGATCCTGATGAGACGCCACGTTCTGTGGCGTCTCATCTGGATCCAAACTGTTTGCAAAGGCCTTCAAAATCTGGTTCCAGCGCTCAAAGGGTTAACAAAACAAATTAGCAAAATGATTTCGCAGACTTACCAAGTCATTTCCACTTGCAATGCACAGTGCTAGGGGAGAGAAACCATTGCAAGTGAGATTTGAGTTGGCTCCATGGCGCAGTAACAGATTCACAATCTGGGTAACATGCTGGAAATATACAATATGAAATGCCCGTAAATATACAATCAATTTAATTTTTTTTATCATAAACATCTATTGCTTAAATGCTCTAATATAAAACAAAATCTTCCTCTTTAAAACATTATTCTGATTACAAGTCAACAAAACTAGCATGTAGATATTCAAGAAATATAGTTAACATTACCGATAGTTCAGTTGGTGATAATTTAAACAGGGCCTTTACCAAAAGAAGTTTTCAACTTCCAATTGAAACCCAGTCTTATGATTGCAGATTCACTTATATTATTGATTGATCTCTATCAATACCTTTGAAATCCAATACACTGTCAAATATGAACTAAAAATTTAAAATGGTGTTAACAAATTATGTGTAATAAAGTCAGTAACATAACCATTTCATTAAGGTTTTTGAACCTTGTAGTTTAAAAACTCATTGAAATGAAGCAAGCAAGAACCATGTAGTTTAACCCTTTGCATGCTGGGAAATTTGTCGTCTGCTAAAATGTCGTCTGCCAAATTTCTAAAATTAGCATTTTCTTTGATTTTTTTTTCAAAGAATACTATCAGAATAGCAAACAGTTTGGATCCTGATGAGACGCCACGTTTTGTGGCGTCTCATCTGGATCCAAACTGGTTGCAAAGGCCTTCAAAATCCGGTTCCAGCGCTCAAAGGGTTAAAAAATGATTGAAAGATTGCAAGCAATCAACATACAGTTTACAAAATTTAATAACATGTTGCAGGTGACAACCTTCTAGTTAAGAATTTCATTCAATTTCTGCAAATTGGTACCATGTTGATTAGAAATTATATGAACTGTGTCGAGTGATTAAAATAACTTAACAAATTATATGAATATCAAATATGAGTTACAATAAGTTCTACAATTTCTGCAATATGATGAAACTAAGCACCATATAAAATATAAAATACCAGGATATATTGAAAGCGGGAACCAGTAAACTTTAGACTCAAGTACCTTGTAGTTGTCGTCCCTGGCACACGCTATTTGTAGTGGAGTGCGACCTCCAAGCAGTGCCTGACTATCTGCATGTATCGGGTCCCTGGCCCATTCATCCATCTGTAGAGGTCAGCGCATTCAAAATTTAGAATAAAAACAGGCATCATTCTGATGGCTTCTAGGAATTTATATAATATAAGTTTTGATTCTCAGGCCATTTTCTGACCCTTTTGGGAAAAGTACCTAGTTAGCCACCATGGAAAGTTTTCTAAATTGGAAAAAATCTTATCGCTGAATAAAATGTATGAAAAAGGAATGTACAGTTTGAATAATGGAAGGAATTAATTACATCATTCATTAGTCATTTTTTTGCAGCCGTCTAATATGGAAACAGATTTCATTCTGTGAGATACAGATTTCTGATATGGCTTCAGAATTTGATACCAAAAATACACCTGTCCAGTATTTCAGTAAGATTATGCATTATAGTTATATCAAACATTTATATACAACAATTGCTGAACAATGAAATCCAACAAGTCCTCAATTTGATATGGATTGATACCTATTCTCATACAGTTTTGTGATGCAGATACAACAAATTCACGATACTATTTCAAAGTTATTTATTTAAGCCTGTTGGCTTCAAAAGCCTTGTTTCCTCAGGGTAGAAAAAGTCTTTAGGTGAGATCTTAACCCTTTGAGCGCTGGAACCGGATTTTGAAGGCCTTTGCAAACAGTTTGGATCCAGATGAGACGCCACAGAACGTGGCGTCTCATCAGGATCCAAACTGTTTGCTAGCAGACAACATTTTAGCAGACGACAAATTTCCCAGCATGCAAAGGGTTTAATAACGCTCTCACAGTGGAGATTGATTTCACTATGCCATGGCAACCGGCCCTCAGTATACTGACCAATGATGTGTCTAGGAAGGCATCATCTGGCTCCGCCCTCACGTTGGGGTCAGCCCCAGCCCCCAGCAGGAGCTCCGTTATGAGGACCCCTTCCTCCCCCGGGATAGCAGCTGCGATATGTAGCGGGGCTAGGCCTCCCTTCTGTGAACAGAGGGCGCATGAAAAGTGTCAATTATGATATATATATCCTTACTCTGGGAAAACGGGGGTTAATGCATGTGCGTAAAGTGTTGTTCCAGATTAGCCTGTGCAGTCTGCACAGGCTAATCAGGGTCAACACTTTCCGCGTAGACTGGATTTTTGCTGAGAAGGGATTGCCTTTAAAGCAAAAATATCATAAAAGCGGAAGTTCCGTCCCTGATTAGCCTGTATGGACTGCACAGGCTAATCTGGGATGACACTTTACGCACGTGCATTTAGTCTAATTTTCCCAGAATGATGCTCAGTCATGATCCATGTAAAAAAAAAAGATCCTGCTTGTCACATATTGCAGTATCAAAAAGTTGATCAGTTATTATGTGATTGTATCAAAGGTCTACAATGATATCAGTAAAGGATAATAGATATCGTGTTGTAGACCTACTCATTATATTTTTTTCTGAACATTAAATTTTGCTTTGCGAACAAGTCCAGAACATTGAGAATGACATTTGAACAATTAAACAGCACAAAAAGACACCACATGCAACACATGAATTAAACAACATTAACATGTTTACAACATTACACACTGAATTAAACAACATTAACAAGTTTACAACATCACACTCACACAAAACATGTAAAACATGAGAAAGACGTGGACTAATAACATTTAAAATGTCTTTTAAACAACTACCTTATACATATATTGTAGCTAGGGCCTTTATTCACAAAGTTCCCAAGTGAACACTTTTTTTTCTTTCAAATTCATGCAATTTGATAAGTCTTTGTTTTTATATACAGAAATGAAAAAGAGTCATGTTAGACAGGAAAGTCTCGGCAAGGAAAATACTGAAGAAATGTTATATATTATTCTCATAATTAAGTGAAAATAAATCATTGCATTTCACAATTTCACCTAATTTTCTTTGGTTAAATATTTTCTGAAGAAACTTTGTGAATATATGTACGAGTCCTTAACTTTCAACCTCTTATCGCTAAGGGTGATAATGCATTGGTGTTTAGTTAAGAGATGTATGTACATTTTATAAGACAGAAGGGGCTTATCCCGACCAGGTGGATGGGAAACTATTGTAACTCATTTAGAAATGTCAGATAGATAGAACAGTTTCACACTCAATAAAAATAATCATATATAATGATACATACTACAAGGATGGCAGAATAGTACATACCAGTACTTATTAATAGATTCACAAAAACTAGGTATAACAACAGGGAGTACAAAATTAATGTAGAACAAATAGAACAATTAAGCAGTACATTTGTTCATAATCACTATTGTTACTTTAAATAGATACAGAGTAACAAATTATAATAACAGAAAGTACTAAATTAATGTAGATGAGATAAGAAGTAAATTTGTTTGTAATGACCATTGGTTCCAGGTAATTTACACATGTGATGCTTTTACGACATTCGCTGCAGTGCCTGTTTCTTTGTGTGCATCTGTTTATACTAAAAAACCAAACTCATGCTTTTATGTTCTTTTCACAAGCCATGCAAATGTATTCAAGAATGATTGACAAACTATTATTGATCACATACCATACCTTGTTTTCTATGTAAAGTCAGATTATGAATGACCTGTGCGCAAGAATACTACGTAGCACAT
Source organism: Dreissena rostriformis (assembly GCA_007657795.1). NCBI lineage: Eukaryota > Metazoa > Mollusca > Bivalvia > Myida > Dreissenidae > Dreissena > Dreissena rostriformis. Next base: position 19,586 of record VMBQ01005970.1, on the reverse strand, counting down.
AGTGGACTATTTTGTTGGGTTTTTAATCATTCAGGCACTCTGGATCGGAATTCGTGGTCGTATAACCTTAGTCGTTTCGTTCGCAAGCGAACAACTAAAAACCATTATGAACATTTTTTTTTATCTTAAACATGTCTTATATAGCTTTTTGAGCGTTTTCATTTGCTCCTTTTTGTTTGACTGCCCATGCAGTCGCGTTACATTCATACGCTGAAATGATGTTGAAACGTCAAGTGACATTACGCAACCTAAACAACTTTTCGGTTTTATCATGACATTTTCATTCATATTAATTTTCTTTTTTAATTTAAAAGAATGTGATAAAAAAGATCTGACACTGGTCATTTCATACATAATAAGCCACTAAGCCAGACTTTTTTTACTAAGCTTGCCAAAGGCTCGCTTTCTAACAAATTTCCTGAACTTGTTTAATATAATATGGTATGAAAAGACAACTCGTGTAAAATCCTATATTTTTTTTCATCTGACATTAAAATGTTATTAAGATAAAAAGTTTACAACTCAACCCTCCCAATGCAAACTTCAATTATATATTAGTTTGTTTAACAATAATTTCATTATCCGTTATAACTATAGTCCTTTTAAATGATGCATTAATTGTGCTAATGGTAACAAACATCAGAGGAAATTTATCAACTACCAATGGTAATAACTGAGGCAAACTAATGCATGTTACACTAACTACTTTTATGCTTAATCTGCTTAAATTCAAGGAAATTTGTTTGCAATTTATTTCTTAAATTTGTATACTATTTTCTTAAACAACAATAAATCAAGTTATGGTCAGTTATACATCATTAAAGGTATTTTGCTACGAAGGTGAGAGATTTTCCTTTCACAATGCAACATTTATTTCACTTATCATTTCATTCTAAGAATCACTGGACTGTGGTGCATTAACCCTTTGCATGCTGGGAAATTTGTCGTCTGCTAAAATGTCGTCTGCTGAATTTCTAAAATCATCATTTTCTTCGATTTTTTTCAAAGAATACTATCAGAATAGCAAACAGTTTGGATCCTGATGAGACGCCACGTTCTGTGGCGTCTCATCTGGATCCAAACTGTTTGCAAAGGCCTTCAAAATCCGGTTCCAGCGCTCAAAGGGTTATAACTTTTGCCCAGGGGGTAAAATTCAACTTGATCAGAGGGCACAGATTTTGTGTGGCGCTTAGAGATGTCAATTGAAGGATAGACAAGATTTGATTGGCTTTTCAGAATAACAGGACTTCTTTATGAAGTTCATTTTACACTTAAAATCTTTTGTGAATAACTCTGTGTTTAACCCATTTATGCCTAGCTTCTAGAAAAAAGGCCTTGGCAAACAGGGTAGACCCAGATGAGACGCCGCATCAGGGTCTGCGCTGTTTGCTGAAAGGAATTTCTGTAGGAAATATTCTAAATATAGAAATAAATATACTTGACATCCCTAATTTTGGAAATAAATCGATCCAATTTCGGAGGATGGGAGAGTCCACTAGGCATACATGGGTTAAGCTTTTCAGATTAGTAGCAATTTGTTAGTTGACAGATCTGATCCGTCTTGTACAGACAGACCCAGTCATGAAGATTAGCAAGACACTTTAAGGCGTATAAAAAGGGGTTATTTATCCCATTACATGTCATTAATTTACGCACTATGAAACTGGAGCTTAATTATGATTCCTACACTAACTACTAAGTACGACTAAAATGATCACTTAGGAGTCATTTTTGAAAATAGAAAACTGAAATGGCTACAGGTCAATAAGTAAATAGAGCTTTTCACAATTAATTGTAGTGATTGAATACCCCCACAATGCCACATGTCGTAATATATAGCAAGTTTAAATAATCATGGTATATAAAGTCTTGTTAAAGAAGGGGCATAACTTGTGCAATTTTTAATGCAAGATAATTGCATATGCAAGACTGTATATCATAAGCAATTATGCAGGCTAGTTTGACAAATATTCTCTAAAAGTGGAGGAGTACTTTGTCAGACCAGTTTACAAACAGACAGACAACTGGACATCCATGGTGAACGCAGTAAATCCTATACTTGGTTGCAGGTTGAATAATATAAACGCAAAGTTCAATGTTAAAATAACTGTAAGTTTCAGTAATAATATGATGCTATGCTAGATTAAATAAGACAATTAAATAATTACTTCTTACGCTGACAAATGCACACAGATATGTATTATTGCTAATCATATTTTCACAATCCCAATCTCTGCAGTTAATGTTATTTTGTATAAAATTGATGAAACTAAAAAAAGGGATATAACAATGATTCCAATAGACTGAAAAATAAACATGACAACTCTGCAAACCTATTTTTAGGCATTTGCAGCATAAAAACAATGTTGTTACACAATTTTTAGATCAAACACCATTCTACTCAAATTTCAAAATTTAGATATTGTGCCATCTTAAGTGCAAAGAGATCCATGTGAAAATATCATCAACTATAGTTAACTAGTTAACAGCATTTTTGTTCCCAATGACATCTTACCTTTACCAGTGTACCATCTGTTCTAAGCGTCTGGGCATAATCAACTCATATAAATTATATTGTTCATACAAACAGTTCTTCATTGAGCATAACAAATCATCAAAATACAAAAAGATTTTAATTAAGTACACACATTGCATTGTGTTATGTTGCTAGATTGAACAAATAAAGTAAAAAAATCATTGTGTTTTAATATGCTATTATAGATAAGAGAATTGTGAAACAATTCGTGAAATTCTCAAGATGAACTGCATCAATCTTCTTTACTATTAAATACAACTCTTTAACCCTTTGCATGCTGGGAAATTTGTCGTCTGCTAAAATGTCTTCTGCTGAATTTCTAAAATCAACATTTTTCTCTACTTTTTTTCAAAGACCACTATCAGAATAGCAAACAGTTTGGATCCTGATGAGACGCCACGTTCTGTGGCGTCTCATCTGGATCGAAACTGTTTGCAAAATCCTTCCAAAATCCGGTTCCAGTGCTCAAAGGGTTAATGTCCTACTGCAAATGCAGAGTTTGAACAGAATTTCTATATCTTTTTATATAAGAGCCTCGTTCTGGGAAAACTGGGATTAATGCATGTGAATAAATTGTTCTCCCAGATAAGCCTGCGCAGTCTGCACAGGCTAATCAGGGACGACACTTTCCACCTACCGGGAAGAATGCATTTTTGTTCAGAAGACACTACCTCTAAACTAACAATTGCATAAAGGGAAAAGTGTCTTCCCTGATTAGAGTTTTCGGATACTTTATGCACAAGCATTAAGCCCAATTTTCCCAGAATCCCAGAACAAGGCTCACATCCTCCCCACCCTATCAAAAAATCAATAAAGGCAAGTATAGCCATTTACAGGCGTACCTCTTTGGGCAGTCTTATCCCCGTGGCAGCGTTCTTGCCGAGCAGGGCTTGCACCATGTCCACGTCCGCTGCCTTGATGGCAAAAAACAGCACGGGCATCGGTACCCCGGACGCGTTCGGGTCGGCTCCCCGCTTCAGTAACAGGTCCAGAGTAGCCTTCATCCTCCCGCGTCTGCCGATGGAAAAAGTAAGAGGGTCATTTAAGTGTTTTAAAAGTTATTTTGATATCATTGATACCAGTGTATATAAATAATAAGACCCCAGGGTGCTACACTTTTTTACTGTAGGGGCATCATTTCAACTTATTTTGTGTAGAAACAGGTCAAGAGTATCCTTCATCCTCCCTCGTCTGACGATCATGGGAAATGCAAGAGGGTCATAGACCCTAAGTTGCTCACCTCAGAATTTTTGGGAACTTGTCTGTAATATCAGCAGCTTATGTGATGTTTGTAAAACGATTTTCGAACTTGGCCCAGATATCATGAGAACAAATTTACTGAGCAAGTTTTATGTGATGTTTCCGAAATATTTTTGAACTTGGCCGAAATATCATTACAAAAAAAAACTGTGCCCCAGTTTCATGATGAATGGAACTTGGGCTAGGACTTCTGGAGTGTTCACCATGTTTCTCCATAGCTATTTTAAAAAACTTGCTACCCCCTGTTGGCCATGTTTTTCAACCGATTTTCAAACTTGGCAGAGATATCATAAAAACAAGTTACCCACATGGCATGCTTTCACGAAACTTGGTAGGGGACCACCATGTAATGTAACATGCAAAATACAAAACCTATTTGCCTTGCGGTTTCAGGGGAGAAGATTGTTTAAGTTTTCCCTATATACATATAAGGGAAATACGTAACCCCCATGGCAGATAGTTTTGACCTATGGACATGATTTGATCAAACTTGGTAGATGACCATCATACAATGTTACATGCCAAATACCAAATCCCTGGGCCTTGCATTTTAAGAGGAGATTCATTTAAAATTAATTCTGACTATACACATATAAGTTAAACAAATTACTCCCATTTTGGGGCCCATTTTGACCCCAGGGGCATGATTTGGACAAACTTGGTAGAGGACCACCATACAGTGTTACATGCCAAATACCAAACCTCTATTCCTAGCTGTTTTTAAAGTTTCCACTATATACATACAAGTAACCCCCAGGGCAGGGCAAGTTTTTACGTCAGTGGCATTATTTGAACAATCAAATTTGAATAAGTTTTACAAACTTGGTGGAGAACCACCATATCGTTATGAACCACCCATAAGTGAACTACTTATTTTGTTATCACTGCCAAAGCAACCAAAATACTATAGGTCAGGCAACATACAATTTCTGATGTGATTTACACTCAATTTTTTAACTATCGCAACACATTTGAGCCACGTTCTGGTAAAATCAGGCGGCTTTAATGCATTTGCGTAAAGGATCTTCCCAGATTAGCCTGTGCAGTCTGCATAGGCTAATCAGGGAAGACACTTTCCGCATTTACAGAATTTTTCTTTTTAATGAGCTCTTTTCTAAACAAAAAATCAAATCTAGGAGGAAAAGTGTCGTCAGACTAGACTATGCACATGCATTAAGCCCAGTTTTCCTGGCTCAATCATTGAACTTACTCATTTTTAATCACCGCTAAATGCCTGACGGTGCCCAGGTCAGCGCTGTTATGTCCCCGCTTTCCCGCCACGACCTTCTCATTCATGCTTAACTGGGTCGCGCATCGCTCAATAAGCTGGTCTGAAACCTCGATCGGGAAATATTTCAAACTCAAGTTTGAATCGAAGTCCTCGTGGTCTCCTTTTCCATCGACGTTCATCGCTGGCGTACTCGTGTTGTTATTTATATTTTCATCAATTCTCACCTGCTGTCTAACGTTCTGCATGTTTTTCATTTGTTTCTCGGATTCGTTATTCATGCTACTGTCCGTTTTTAAAGAACTGTCCCTCTTTTTGTTTGTATTAGACTTTTTTGATAGAATACTCCTTGGTGTTGACGTGATGTGACTAGATTGATGTTGTTGTTGGTTTTGAGCCTGTCCTGGCTTTGAATTTTCCTCTTTTGTCTTCATTGGATTTTCTTTGGGTTCCACTAGGTATCTTTCAGCTATATTATGTCTGAAGCTCTCACTGGGGTAAAAGAATATGCAGCCAGCGGACAGTGCTGAGCAACCTTCGTCAGACAGCTTGTTTACGTCCGCACCATGGTTCAGTAGGCAGTTGATCACGTCAACGTGCCAGTTGACCTGGAAACAAACAAAAATTGACACATGCAAAAAGAGAATCATGCCTTAAAGAGACCTGTTCATGTTTTGATAAATTGACGAAATTGAAAAAAATATGTTTCAGATTTGCAAATTTTGGTTGTTGTTATGTTTTTTGCAATCAAACAGGAATACTGAACATTTACCATGTGCTAAAATATCCAATATATCGTCACTAACCTGCAAAAGTTACCAAACTCAATTTTATCAATTAATAAATTTTATTAAAATTTTCAGGAGAAAGAAAAAACCTCACAATTTTTCTAAAAGTCTTTATGAAGGCAAAACTTGGCAAAAATACGTTAAAGGTAGTTTTACAGGTGTTAATATGTTATATTGTTCAATTCCGAAAAATTAGTAAAATTCCTAAATTTTCCTTCCTCTAATTGTTTACACTGAAGTTTGGAAATTTTCAAACTCAATTTTATCAAACCAATGAATATTTGCCAAAATTTTACATGGGCATAACTATAACATCCGATTTGTGGAGCATAGAAATTTTCACGGTGAACGCGGGCTCTGTACGACAATGCGAAAATATCATAATCCTTTTCCGTGCAAAAACTGAGTTTTGTCATTTTTGCGGGCATGGGACGATATGCATCATCAGTAATACCAAACAATAGTGGACTATATCATCGATATGTAATCTTTGTAAAGATATCTGCCTGGTTTACATGTATATATATGACAGGACGTTTCAAGGGACAAAATATCAACCTTAGATTTGTGGTAGACACCTGTCTATGACTAAAATGAATGTGGTCAAATTTCATATTTAAAAAAGCATTCAGCCTTACCCAAACTATAACAAAAATGAATTTCTTTGAAACAACATATTTCTGTCACTATTTTTAATATTTTTTAAATATTTCTCTATTTACAAAAACAAATAGGACTACTTATGTTTACTAGATTTCGATCTTGTTACTATACATTATATTTTTGTATATAGGTTGTTTGGAAATAAAAACTAGAAACATCTTACTGTAGCTCCAATTAAGGGCGTATGACCGTTGCTATCTGCAACATCAGGTGACACTTTTCCAGAGGCCAGCAAGTCCTGCACCTTGTTAACATGTCCCTCAGTTGCAGCCACAATGAGCTCTTCAGATGCCAGCTCTAATGGCCCTTTACCCTTAAATGTTTTCCTGTTGCCCTTAACCGCGTCATCAACATCGTACGATAAACTTTTCTTTCCGTACGCATGTTTCCTTACATGCCTCTGCAACGCTATGATAGACGGGGTGCTGTTCCACATCTTTTCTTTTTCACTCACACATTCCCCTTGATTGTAAAACTCTTTATCAAAAGCCTGTTTGTTAACCGCCAGGCTTCTCGGGTCAAGAGCAATGTTGAAAATCTGACTGACGCGTTCGGTTACCCTGGCTTCAGGTTTATAGAGAACCTCTGGCTCTTTGAGAGTATTTTCAAATTCTTTTCCAGCATTAGCGGTGTCTTCCTCGAGGTATTTAACGTGCTCCTCGGGGTTATAATCAAACTCATTGTGGGCGGACATGGCAAAGGCTCCCTCTATAGGGGAGCATATCTTGATGAGTTTTTCCCCATGCCACAGGCCTACGTCCTGAGTCCCGTCGGTGTAGGTCAACACCCCGGGGCCCTCTCTTTCGTCTTCCTTATATAGGCCCTGAAAATAATGCAATTATATGAGCCACGTTCTGGGAAAACTGGGCTTCATGCATGTGCCTAAAGTGTTGTCCCCTATTAGCCTGAGCAGTCAAAACTGTAGTTTTGCTTAGAAGAGACTTCCTTTAAACTAAAAATAATATAATAATATAACAGTGGAAAGTGTCATTCCTGATTAGTCTGTGCGGACTGCACAGGTTACCCTGGGATGATACTTTACGCACAAGAATTAACCCTTTGAGCGCTGGAACCGGATTTTGAAGGCCTTTGCAAACAGTTTGGATCCAGATGAGACGCCACAGAACGTGGCGTCTGCCACAGAACGTGGCGTCTCATCAGGATCCAAACTGTTTGCTATTCTGATAGTGGTCTTTGAAAAAAAAATCAAAGAAAATGCTAATTTTAGAAATTTAGCAGACAACATTTTAGCAGACGACAAATTTCCCAGCATGCAAAGGGTTAAGTCCAGTTTTCCAAGAACGAGACTCATATTAACATCAAATTTCCATCTTTATCAGAAAAGGTGCAATTGGTTGTAATAATTTGGTATAAGTAAATATTCAATGTTTAAATTTGTTAAATTTGTTAAATCTTGAGTCAGTTGTTGTCGTAGTTTTTTGTTCAAGACGTGTTTTTCTAAACACAATTCATTTACGACAGCAAAGTAGCATGAATCTTTATAAATCTCAAAGTCTGGATACAATTATAACTTGTACCAGCCCTGGACATAGTATTCATCAACAAATCTTCATGCATTATATTAAAATTATCATTCATATAAAATGCAGATTAATTGTGTCGTGTTCTGAGAAAACTGGGCAAAATGCTTGTGCATAAATTGTCATCCCAGATAAGCCTGTGCAGTCCGCACAGGCTAATCAGGGACGACAATTTCCGCTTTTATGGAATTTTTCGTTTAAATGATGTCTTTGCTTAGCGAAAATCCAGTTAAGGCGAAAAATTGTGTCGTCCCCGATTAGCCTGTGCGGACTGCACAGGCTTATCTGGGATGACACTTCACGCACAAGCATTTTGCCCAGTTTTCTTAGAACACTACACAATTGGTCACCATAATTGATAACAGTACATTTTTATCAAAGATAGTTTGCCACAATCATAATAATAAGTAGAGCCTTTTTCTTAGAAAACTGGGCTTAATGCATTTTCAGAAAGTGCCATCCCACATAAGCCTGTGAAGTCAGCAACAGCTAATCTGAGATGACATTTTCCCCTGGTTAGCCTGTGCTTACTGCACAGGCTAATCTGAGACAACACTTGAAGCACATGCATTTAGCCCAGTTTTCCCAGAATAAGACTCAATATGGCTCTATTCCCAGTTTTCAAATATGACAATGATAAACTACTTTATTAACCATTATTTCACCTCAAAAGTGTTGCCGTTGACAAACAGGAACTTTCCGTATCCCTCTTTCCGGTCCATGTAAAAGCGTCCGGTAAACGAAGAACCATCTGGCCACTTGTAGGTCCCGTCACCATGCCGACGGTCTTGAAAGAATGTGCCCTTATACACCTGCAACAAAGAGAATAAACAATAATATTGGCCTCATTCTGGGATAATGGGGCTTAATGCATGTGCGTAAAGTGTCGTCCCACAGGCTAATCAGGAATGACATTGTCCGCCTAAACTGGATTTTCGTTTAGAAGAGACTTTTTTTAACCCTTAAAGCGCTGGAACCGAATTTTAAAGGCCTTTGCAAACAGTTTGGATCCAGATGAGACGCCACAAAACGTGGCGTCTCATCAGGATCCAAACTGTTTGCTATTCTGATAGTATTCTTTGAAAAAAAATGGAAGAAAATACTAATTTTAGAAATTCAGCAGACAACATTTTAGCAGACGACAAATTTCCCAGCATGCAAAGGGTTAAATGAAAAATTTAATAAAAGCGGAAAGTGTCGTCTCTGATAAGCCTGTGCAGACTGCACATGTATTTAGCCCAGTTTTCCAAGAAAGTGACTCATATAACCTATAAACAACAATGTTAAAATATTTCAGTAATAGAAAAGGTAATGGCAGGAGATAGACCTGAGTTGCAAGGGTTATAAATCCAATAGTGATCATTCCGTTTTAAATTTTAAATTGTTACAAGAACAATTGTGTTTGACGAGCATTAATGCCCCCGGCTGATCGGGAGGGCAGTCGGTAAGATGAATGGGCAGAACAATCACTATAATTATGCCACTGCATCAAAACGCAGGGGGCATAACAAGTATACAATATTGCGTTACAAAACTTTTCAACATTATGACAACAAAAAGAATACGTTATTAATTCCAAGTATCTGATTAGTGATCACAAAATGTTAGAATTATATTTACATATATATATATAGAGAGTTTAAAGCGACAGTATGAAGTCAATGCTTAGTTTTATGCTCAGTGAGACAGAATTAATTCAAGGGCTTACGTGTACTATCAAGTTTGCTATATACATTCAGTTCAACTATTACTATTTATTCTCATTAAATTATTTTTGGAAAAGCTCATAAACAGATGTGCAATAAATATTTATCAGGCACTAATGATGAAACATTTCAGTTCTTGAAAACTAGACTGTTGCTTTTGACACAACAAGTGTTTTTATGTATATTGTAAAAACATTTCATATGGCCAGCGCTCTGAGAAAACGGGGCTTAAAGCATGTGCGTTCAGTGTCCCAGTCCGTACAGACTTATCAGGGATGAAACTTTACAACAAAAACGGATTTTTGTTATGAACAGACTTCATTTAAACGAAAAGAAACATCAAAGTTGAAAGTGTCGTCCCTGATTGGACTGTGCTGATTGCACATGCATTAAGCCCCATTTTTCCAGAGTGAGGGTCATATGACTTTGTTAGCTAGAACTGGCTAAAGTAAGCTGACTGATTGGAGAAGCACAGAATGACAAAGAAAGAGTGAACAGATGGGAATTTGTGTTGTTCTGAATATAGATAACACATAACACAACAAGAACTGGTGCTATCCAGGTCTAATAGAACACTAATATTAGTTCAATTATTGTGTGATACAGAGAACAAAACTATTCTTTTTAACATGTCTTACTGTCCAGCCAGTGCTGTTGGTCGAAGCCTAGTTAAATGAACACATACAAGTTAACAAATCTGGTCGAGCCAACAGGGCTCTAGTTCCACAACATAATTATGCTTGCATAAGCACAAGCGAACATGACTATTACTTTTTTTTACAATGGATTATTAAACAAGACAACTACAAAATCAACATAATCAAATTAAATCATATGAGCATTTAAAAAAAATTAGCACAAGAAAAGCAATTTAGCCAAATAAAACTAGATACCATAATAACTCGGACACTCTAAATGTTTGGACACCCCCATTTTAAGCTAAAATAATTATTTTTCGTAACTCTAAATTTTGGGACATACTGGTTTTTCGTCCATAATAAATTAGTCTAAATTTTCTGATAGTTTCTTTTACAGTTCAATTTCACCCAAATTCTGCCCTGTTGCGCTTATCTTGTGGCTCTTCCATCATGCGTTTTTACAACCGGATTAAGGTCATAAAACCTGGCAGACGATTGCCTTAAGGCAATGGACTATCACATTTTCGTTATTGTGTAAATAACTATGTATACCAGTTATAGACAATGGTTTCACCCAACAGCTTTAAGGGAAAAAATATAAAAGTAATTTATACAATATGGCATGGTATTTTATAAGCATGTGCTATTCTTCGTTGAAACAATTGAAGCTATACACATTGTATACCGATATCTGATCGTAAATGCAATATTTTTAGAGTGCTCTAAATTTTCTAACACCTGAATTTTTGTCTCCACCCAAAGTCGCATGAAGTCATATGAAGCAAGTAACAATGAAGTATCAGACCCTTCAACACGGCCACTTTTTACCCCGGCGGAATTATTTGAACAAAGTTTGCTACCATCTATTTGTTGCCATCCCTAGAAAAAAGTAATAGTTCTAGTTTTAAACCCTCACCCATAAATATATATATTAAAAAACAGTGTTTTTCTGTCATTATTATCTACTATATACAACCTTGAAACAGTGTTTTTCTGTCATATTTATCTATTTACAATTACCTCATCATTCGCCCATCTATGGCAGCCCTCTCCATGGCGTAAGTCATCATGAAACATCCCTTCATACTGGCTGCCATCTGCCCATATCTGTAAACCTACAAACATATTAGGACTTTCATTGAAACATTTCGAATGAATAAATATTCATTAATTCACTATGCAGTAAGCTTTGAACCATGCAGTTAGCTTTTTACCAGGCCGTAAGCTTTTAACCATGCAGTAAGCTTTTAAAAACAAATATTTTCTCTGTTCAACTGGTTTATTATCAGAAACTGAAAATAAACATAGTGGCTGAAAGTAGTTTATATTTTCAGAATTAAAATTAATTGCTGGACAATATTCAGACTTTCTTTCTCAGACACAAAACATTACACAACTTACTATAATTAGTCTTAAAAATAATGTGCATGAACTTGTAGAATAAATTTCAGCTGTGCTCTGTAAAAATTGGGCTTAATGCATGTGCGTAATCTGCAGAGACTAATCAGGGACGACTTTTTATGCCTTAACTGGGTTCTTACTAAGAAGAGACTTCCTTTAAATGAAAAATACCATACTAGCTGAGAGTACAGTGATTGCACGGGCAAATCTGGGACAACACTTTATGCACAAAGCCCCA
>VMBQ01005969.1:53733-66659 GCA_007657795.1 Dreissena rostriformis | reverse complement strand
AGGCCCCCAGATACATTTTTCAGGATTTCAAATTTGGGAAAATTGACACCCCTGCATTACTTATAATGAACTCATATATTGTCTTCCTTGGTGTAGACAGATCTTTTGATTTGTTCTAATTAATTTGTACATTTAGAAAGTTGGTGTCAAACTTTTCATGCTCAATTTATGTTATCCAATGTTCTTCATTTCTAACTCAAAAAACATCTGTCTGCAACAAGCATGTACAATAGTACCAAATATAATACTAAATCATGAGTATGCACACATTAAGTTTCAAATTTTAATATTATTTCACAGACAGAAACAAGTGTTCTATAAATATGCTTTATAGTGTGCCAAACATTGATTGAGTGAAAAGATAAATATTTATCAATTGTTGTCAACGTCCGAAACTACAAAAGTGACACACTTATGAGAACTTGTTAGAAAGGTTGAGAACGCTGTTTAAACGCAATAAACTGTACCGTTACTGTAGACTAGATGCTTGTCTTCGGCTATTAAGTATTATCCTTTCTCAATTTACATACAAGAATATTGGTGCTTTTAAGTTTTAAAAACATTAAATCAAAACTGATATTATGATCTCAACTCATGCTCCTATTAAAATGGTGACGATATTTGGGCGTGATCCCTGGTATATGCTTATGTCAGCGATTTTATGCCCAATTGGAAAAAGTACCTGTACCAGGCCAATTGGGAAAATTAGCACGAAAAACCCTTAAATTGGGAAAATTTGTGTCGTGAATTCTTCAAATTGGGAAATTTATGTATTTAAATTTTTGCTAACAAATACTTTAGAATGGATAATAAAGTGTTGTCAAGTTGTCAATATTATATTTATTTAGCTTCAAGCCATAGAGCTGCATATGGAAATAACAAAATGTAGCATTTTATTCAGCATTTTTTTTTTTAGAAACCTTTAATTGGGATTTTTTAGGACATCAATTGGGAAATGTGTAGTTTTTTCCTGATTGGGAAAGTGCTGTTTCCGGTACTTTATAAAGAATGAAAAAAAATCGCTGAATGTATACTATGTCCTAACTAGAAGAGATCAATGTCTAATGATTCATCAGAGCTTTACATGCAGAATTCTAAAAGTTTGAAAGAAATCAAACACATGTCATATAATCCAAAACAATTGATCGGCCATTTCTCTCTTAAATTTGATTTCAATCGTCATTTTTATGCCCCCGGTAGGGTGGCATATAGTGATCGCACTGTCCGTCCGTCCGTCTGTCCTTCTGAAATTCCGTCACACTTTGCGTTTAGGTTTAGAAAAATGCTCATAACTTCTATATCCCTTGAGATAGAACCTTCACATTTGGTATGCATGTGTATATGGACAAGGCCTTTCCATATGCACACAAATTTTGACCCCTGTGACCTTGACCTTGAAGTTAGGGTCTGCGTTTAGGTTTCAAAATCTTCGTTTAGGTTTCAAAAAATGCTCATAACTTCTATGTCCCTTGAGATATAACCTTCATATTTGGTATGCATGTGTATATGGACAAGGCCTTTCCATACGCACAAAAATTTTGACCCCTGTGACCTTGACCTTGAAGTAAGGGTCTGCGTTTAGGTTTCAAAATCTGCGTTTAGGTTTCGAAAAATGCTCATAACTTCTATGTCCCTTGAGATATAACCTTCATATTTGGTATGCATGTGTATATGGACAAGGCCTTTCCATACGCACAAAAATTTTGACCCCTGTGACCTTGACCTTGAAGTAAGGGTCTGCGTTTAGGTTTCAAAATCTGCGTTTAGGTTTCGAAAAATGCTCATAACTTCTATGTCCCTTGAGATATAACCTTCATATTTGGTATGCATGTGTATATGGACAAGGCCTTTCCATACGCACAAAAATTTTGACCCCTGTGACCTTGACCTTGAAGTAAGGGTCTGCGTTTAGGTTTCAAAATCTGCGTTTAGGTTTCGAAAAATGCTCATAACTTCTATGTCCCTTGAGATATAACCTTCATATTTGGTATGCATGTGTATATGGACAAGGCCTTTCCATACGCACAAAAATTTTGACCCCTGTGACCTTGACCTTGAAGTAAGGGTCTGCGTTTAGGTTTCAAAATCTGCGTTTAGGTTTCGAAAAATGCTCATAACTTCTATGTCCCTTGAGATATAACCTTCATATTTGGTATGCATGTGTATATGGACAAGGCCTTTCCATACGCACAAAAATTTTGACCCCTGTGACCTTGACCTTGAAGTAAGGGTCTGCGTTTAGGTTTCAAAATCTGCGTTTAGGTTTCGAAAAATGCTCATAACTTCTATGTCCCTTGAGATATAACCTTCATATTTGGTATGCATGTGTATATGGACAAGGCCTTTCCATACGCACAAAAATTTTGACCCCTGTGACCTTGACCTTGAAGTAAGGGTCTGCGTTTAGGTTTCAAAATCTGCGTTTAGGTTTCGAAAAATGCTCATAACTTCTATGTCCCTTGAGATATAACCTTCATATTTGGTATGCATGTGTATATGGACAAGACTTTTCCATACGCACACAAATTTTGACCCCTGACCTTTAACACGGGGTCACTTAATGGCATTTTATTATCCCCCGCCAAAGGCGGAGGGATATTGTTTTGCTGTCGTCCGTCCTTCTGCCGGCACTTTTGTGTCTGGAGCCATATCTTGGAAGTGCTTTGGCAGATTTCATTTAAACTTGGAATGAGTATATATATGGATAAGAGGACAGACAGACAGTCTGTCTGTCTGATAAGAGAATGATGCACGCCAAATGGCATTGTACACCATCTATTAATAACGGAGTTAAGGCCCTTTTATCTTGAAAAAATGTTTTTTTCTGTGACAAAGCTCTAAATTGGCGGGGGATATCAATTCAACGAATTTGCGTTTTTTTTATTTTTAAAGCGGCGCAGTAGGGGGCATTGTGTTTCTGACAAACACATCTCTTGTTTTTTCTCATACAATGTAATAAACTACTCAAATTACTTCCCTTTATTTCAACAATACTGATTCAGTACTCTTGTTTAATAATAAATGTGTACGCATTTATTGGCGTTTATGCTTTTATAAACTAAGTGATTGAAAATAAAAATAATATTCTTGGCAATATGGTAAAACTATAATAACCACCCTATATAAACGACTAATGTTCCGTTTAAGTGTAAGTAATCACTGCCAATTAAATGTCATGTGCAATTTATTCAAACCCATTCAAATCATTTTGCGATATGTTACAAACTACATAATGTGTGTACAAACTGATAAAAACTACTGCAAGAAGCTGTTAAACACCCTTTGTTAAGCTAATTGCTTTCACCCTGTGGTCTCTACACACAAATTGACATAAATAGAAATTTCTTTGAAAAAAAGACGATAAGTGTTGTAATAAATATTTAGATGGTTTGCTCGAAATAAAAACATGAATTCCAAAAAGATGATTTGGAAACATGACATCTCAAACCTCATAATAGACTTGATACAATAGATATCATAATACCTGCACATTGAAGTTGTAACAGGAGAGTACTGGTACATGTTTGTCTGTCCATTGTCCTTGTTGACTGCACATTGTATTTATTTGTCAGGAGCATATCTTGACAGCTATTACTTTTCTTACTTACATGTAAATACTAAAATCATAATCAATATGATGTATTAGTTATGTAAATTATAAATAAAATAAACAATGCTAAGATGAGCCTCGTTCTGGGATAACTGTGCTCAATGCATGTGCTTAACCCTTTGCATGCTGGGAAATTTGTCGTCTGCTAAAATGTTGTCTGCTGAATTTCTAAAATTACCATTTTGATCGATTTTTTTCAAAGAATACTATCAGAATAGCAAATAGTTTGGATCCTGATGAGACGCCACGTTCTGTGGCGTCTCATCTGGATCCAAACTGTTTGCAAAGGCCTTCAAAATCCGGTTCCAGCGCTCAAAGGGTTAAAGTAACGTCCAAGATTAGCCTGTGCAGTTTGCACATGCTTATCAGGGACAACACTTTCGGCCTAGAGGCTTGACTGAATTTTCTCTAAGGAGAGACTTCCTATTAACACAAAATTCCATAAAAGCAGAAAGTATCAGCCCTGATGATCCTGTGTGGACTGCACAGGCTTATCTGGGAGGACACTTCATGTATAAAATTAAGCCCAGTTTTTCCAGATCATAGCTAAGATGTGTGTTTGATTGCAGGCGACTCCAGTGTAAGATGGGTCCACAAGAGGACTACATTGAAACTGTGTTCACCTGTGAGGGAGATTACCATGATCCGCATCTGCAGGATCGACTGGAGGACTTCCAGCGCAGTCTCAAGGATCTTCTTCGCACAGGTAGCCGGAGATTTGTTGTGGTCAAATTTGGATCTGAAATTCTGCCATATTCCCAATCTCAAAAAGTTTACATTTTTCCGAAATGAGTGCTTAAAATGCCAAATTGAAGTTAAAAAATATATTTATTTTAAAACAATCTACATGAAGATCATTTTCCTATCTAGCTATATAAGTCAACCTAAGTAAATATAATATTTAAAACATGTTAATTTTAAAGTTCTTGTGAGCAGAAACAACAACACCAATTAACTGTTTTTTCTCAATCCAAAGGGCCCCGGCCCCATTCCCAAAAAGTTGAGAGAAAAAACACTGTGATGGTTATTAGCACTTCAACCATGCAAGCCCAAATATTACTTGAGACCAAGAATATGTCAAGGCCTTTTTCTAATAATATTGTAGAAAATAATTTCTTGGCTACAATTGAGAACCATGGGTTCTAAAATTGTTGTACATGGATTGCGTAAATTAATATCATATATAATTGTTGATTTTATAATGGGATTTATCTCAGAAGTTATTTATTCATTTGACTATGATGCAATTACATTAACGAATAACATTATTTTGATTGATAAAGTATTTTCTCCCTATTTTTACTAGGTTTTAGAATCATTGCTAAGAATGGTGAAAAAATACCCATATTTTGCTTTGGGAAAGGTGCATATATTCTTACCCCTGAGAGCAGTAGATAAGTTACATGTACTTATGTCACTTGGTAGCCCTTTATGTAATGAATTACTTAAAATCTGAGTTGGCCCTGTTTAAAATTTACCAGCATTTCTATACAAAAAAGGACATTCTGTATTTACATATAAAAATGTATACTACCATACCCAATAAACAATTTAAAAGATATAACGATACTGACTCAGGATAACTATAGGCCTCTTTTCAATTGTATATGAGCCTCACCCTGGGAAAATTGGGCTTAATGCATGTGCGTAGTGTTGTCCCAGATTTCCGCCTTAACTGGATTTTCGCAAAGAAAAGACTTCCTTTAAACAAAAAATACCATAAAGAGGAAAGTGTTGTCCCTGATGAGCATGTGCCAACTGCACAAGCATTAAGCCCAGTTTTCTCAGGGTGACTGTGCCTATCTGCACATGCATTAAGCCCAGTTTTCTCAGGGTGACTGTGCCGACTGCACATGCATTAAGCCCAGTTTTCTCAGGGTGACTGTTCCGACTGCACATGCATTAAGCCCAGTTTCCTCAGGGTGACTGTGCCGACTGCACATGCATAAAGCCCAGTTTTCTCAGGGTGACTGACTCAGACACATGCATAAAGCCCAGTTTTCTCAGGGTGACTGACTCAGACACATGCATTAAGCCCAGTTTTCTCAGGGTGACTGACTCAGACACATGCATTAAGCCCAGTTTTCTCAGGGTGACTGACTCAGACACATGCATAAAGCCCAGTTTTCTCAGGGTGACTGACTCAGACACATGCATTAAGCCCAGTTTTCTCAGGGTGACTGACTCAGACACATGCATTAAGCCCAGTTTTCTCAGGGTGACTGACTCAGACACATGCATTAAGCCCAGTTTTCTCAGGGTGACTGACTCAGACACATGCATTAAGCCCAGTTTTCTCAGGGTGACTGACTCAGACACATGCATTAAGCCCAGTTTTCTCAGGGTGACTGACTCAGACACATGCATTAAGCCCAGTTTTCTCAGGGTGACTGACTCAGAGCGAGGCTCATTTATTTTTTGACTGAACAAGATAAATCATTTTATAGAAATCAATAAATAAAAATCATGTTCAAGTTTACTTTATTTATCAATCTATAAAACACTATGTTGTTCTGATTCGTAGCTATGAATTTCATTTAAGAATTCAAAATGGTTGTGTATTTGATAAAAATGACATGCACAGTTTTCAATAAGAAATAGAATTAAAGATCCTTTATGGAAACCATTAATTTTATGTCCCCCTTCGAGGAAAACTGCATATAGCAGTTGCACTGTCAGTCTATTCATCCATCCAGATCTCTATCGGAAAAATTCTTGTCTCAGCCACAACTTTTCCATGTAAAGATAGATTTTAAAATAAATGGGAACAAATGTACGCCATCATGAGATTATGTGTCACAAGTAAAACCGTCTCCCTATCTCAAAGTTCAAAGTCACACTTAGAGATCAAAGGTTAAATTTGGCATTTAATCAGCTTGCAAATTTCTGTCTCAGCCATAACTTTGCCTTGTATTGATGGATTTTCGAATTACCTTACCTTAAAAGAAAGGTAAAACCTGATCATCAGAAGACCACATGTCGATATAACATCCGTCTCCCTATCTCAAAGGTCAAATTCACATTTGGAGGTCAAAGGTTCGTTAGGCCATACAACAGCTTAAAATATCCTGTTCCAGCTATAGCTGTCCCATATACATTGTATCAATGAATTTCAAAATAGTTTTTCACAAATCTAAAGCATCATTGGACAATTTGTCACGTTAAACACCCATATATCTACATCAAATTCAAAGTCTAGGTCACACTTAAGAGGTTAATGGGTCAAATTTGAAAATTCCTTTGTCACCATAATGTTACCATATATTGATGGATGTTTAAATAACTTGGCACAAATATTAACCATCATAAGACAATATTTCACATGTAACAACCTTCCCCTTTCCTCAAAAGTCAACATCACATTTAGAGGTCAATGGAAAATTTTGAAAACAAAAGTGGAATGTGGGGGCATCAGTTTGACACACTGGTGTTGAAACAAGTTTGTTGTAACATTAATTTCTTATTTCCATGAATACACTTATGTTCCAAGCGTATTGTTAGAAGATCCACACCAAATCTGACCATATTTACTAGTTGTACACAAAATTGTTGTATCTACATGATTAATCTTGAAACTTGAATTAATATTGAATGAAATGTTAATTAACATCATTTATAACAATTCATACACCATATAAGTTGTGAAACATGACAATCATAATATTAATTTTTATGCACCAAAGGTGGGCATATAGTGATCTAACTGTCCGTCTGAAATTCTGTCACACTTTGCGTTACGGTTTCGAAAAAGGTTTTGACAGTTACAGAAAAAAGCCTGGTGTCCAATGGACACATGATTTGTTAAGCTTTCTTTTTCTGCCCTTTTTTTGCAATGTTTTTGTTATGTAAAATCTAAAAACTATTTGATCGGTGTTTATTTTCTGCATGGGGGTTGCAAAATGATACTTCAATATTCTTTAAACTGAAGTGAGGTGAAAAGACTAAAGTCTACACTGTGATATTTTCAAAAACAAAGTGATTGCTCTTTAACTGTGTTTCTTTTCATTTCAGATAAGAACAAATTGATACTGAAAAAGGTTGAGCCTTGGAATAGCGTCCGTGTCACATTCAAGATACCAAGAGAGGCAGCCATTCGTTTGAAACAGTTAGCACAGCAGGGTAACGCGACACTCAAAGAGCTAGGCGTCCTGGCAGTGCAAATTCAAGACCAGAATATATCCCTGACAATAGCTGGGAAAAACAATGAGCACACGCAGCTAGTGTTTAGGACAGCGGAGTCCTCCCAAGTGACTACCCCTTCTGTATCTGTGATTCAAACTAACTCTCCGGCTCTAGACGGGCTCAGTCCCCAGGGTCCTGGCCCCGGGCCCAGCCCTACGGAGGTGACTAGTAAAAACATAGCTGATTACTTACGGCAACTGTTACCTGGACATATGCAGTCTGAAGCGCAAAAGGTGAAAAACAACTCATTTCTTCCGTTTCATGGTCTGGAGCTTCAAGGGAAGTCCGCGTCACAATCATCCACCTCAGCTAGTCACTTTGTACCCCGGTCAAGTAGGAGTCCCTCCAATAACGGTTCAAGTCCGAGCCAAAGCCCCACGGCAGCATTGAAGTTTCCACAGCTCCCGGGTTTACCCCCGGGGTTTCCACACGGATTGGTACAGCAGCAAACTTTAGACAATCTTCCCCCTCCCCCACCATATCCGGGCGAAGGACTGAATAGCTTGCAGCAGAAACTCAGACTTGCCGGAAACTTGGCGAACCCTTTGTTAGTGAACTTGTTGCATCATGATCCAACCTTGTCTAGTTTGCTTCAAGCGGGGAAATTACCAGCAGGTTTGGATCCGGAATCTTTGCAACCTCCAAAAAAGAAGCGAAAACCTCGACGTCCAAAGGAGAAGAAGGAGAAAAAGCCTGAACAAAGTGATTCAAAGTTAACCTCCGAAATTCCATCTTCTTTTCACCCAACCATTCCCTCCTCAACAATGGCGGCTCATAATATGGCATCCTCCAGGCTTCTAGGTCCTGGGGAAATGAATTCAGAAAGCTATCACGGTGTGTCTCAGGTCTCAGTGCATAATATGCCTCATGAAAACAAAGTGGAAAGTGTGACATTGACAAGTCAAGTGACCTCCCATGTGAAAAGAATGGAGGAGGACACTGTAGGGAAAATCATTAACCCAGTGACTGGGTTGCTAGAACCAGTGGAATTATCAGACACAAGTCCTGCTAAGAGTGATGGTGATAAACATAGTCCTCGATCTCTGAACATGCACAAGCCTTCTCTACCTGGAGAACTGAAGGGGGAGGAGTTTGTGACAGGCTCTGTGGGGGCTCACATGTCGAACTTGAATCAAAGGCAGTGCAGTGCCGGTCAAACTGTGTTTGGTGTGAATGCAAGTGAAGTGTCACCGACTAAGTTTAGTTCTAGTCACCTAGGCAGTACGGACACCACTGGTTTAACCAATCAGGTACATGTTCAGGAGGCATTGACAAACAGTAAGCTTGTGAAAGCTCACGGTAAAAATGATGTGCTGCATCCAGATTTAAAGCTGCAGCAATTTATACAGAGAACTCCGCGGGCGCCATCAGAAAGTGTGAAAGAAACTAGGTGTGATAGTGTTAGTTCTGTGAACCTTAGACCAGATACACACAGACATGTGCACAAAGCTCAGGAAGTGGATACACAAGCTATTCCCTCACAGTTGCTCAATAAACCATTGTTAGCAGTGAAGCACAATAGTGCAGTTCGGACTGGGACTGGCAAACCTTCGTTCTCCCCCGATAGTAACGGGGACTCTGAGGCATCAACGCACAGTATAAACCTTGATACTCACAATCTGTCTGACCCTGGATCACACTCAGGACATCAGAACAACAACAACACGGATTCTGGGGTCGGTAGTTGCTCAGAGCGTTCGGAAGACACTTCCACTGAATTAGGCGACGCAGACTTTAAGTCTGGACACTCGAACTCTATCGATAGTGCCAAACCCATGAACCATGAAACGGTGAAGCATCCACCTCATCCCCCGCCAAGCTCAAAAGTGATGACGGTAGGGTACGCTTTAGAGGAAACTCAAAACAAGAAAAAGACTGTAAATCATAAGATTGTCTCAGCTGTGCATAATAGTGACAAAGGGCAGAACATGGTTCATGATGTGTCGAAGGTTAAGGGTGATAGAAACGATGTGTGTTCCGCTAGTCAGTCCAAGTATTTAACGTCACAAGAACAACAGCAGCAGATTGCCAACAACGTGAAGGCGATACTCATGAGGGCAACGCAAGAAAACTTGAACAGGAAGAGTCCCAAGCTGGCAACTGGTGGCCACAATTCTGTGGGTCACTCTGTAGAGGGAAATCACAATTCTATGCAAGGTTAGCAGGGCTCCCCAGGCTCAAAATCTTCTTTAGCCAAATTACTTTAGAATTTAGAATCTTCTTATTTTGGCTGTTTTATGAATAAAAAAACTGTAGCCAAATACAATTTTCTTTAGCCAAATTGCTAATTTGTAGCCAGTAGGGAGTGATGACTTTACTTCAGATACTTTGTCCTAAGTTTTGTGCATTCAAAGCAAGTTGAAATTTAGTTTGTATGAATTGTATGCATTTATTTAATCTTAGATCTTCATTATGCTCACTTTGAAAATGTGAGAATAATTGTGTTGCTTTGCAAATGTTGGTTATGTTTCTCAGTGTGGTGGTAGGTCACATCTTGCCAAGAAAATTTAACTACTGAACCCAGGGTTCGCCAAAACTTGAAAAATCTGTCAGTCATTCAGACTGACAGACTTGAAATTTTGTCAGTCCGAATCAGTTTCTGTCAGTCCCACTGTCCGACTAAACTATAAAATCAAAACACAACAAAAGAGAGTACCTTTTAGATATTTATTGGTTTTGATCACATTAAAATACAATAAAAACATGTCCAAAGTCGATGTAATTAAACAATTATTATGTTAATAATTAACCACAAATAATCCAAAGGCATACTTTTTAGACTTCTTCTTTTTGTCAAACTGTTGTTTAGCCTCCACAGCTCTACAAATCCATGTTCTTGAAAAGTCAGGGTGACATCAAATCAAGTTTTACTTAATTGCACACATCCATTAACATATTTACTTTGGATGACGTCAATTTCTGTTTATTAGCCAATTTCACACGTTCTAAAACTACTCCTATTGTTAAAATATTTTGTCTTAGCTGCGGTGGTTGATTTCAAGGTCCAATTAAATTAATGTCTTTCACACTTATTTCTTGATAGAAAGGCCCATGATAATTACGACCATCCATTCTTGTTGTCTGAAGTAACACAAAACATATTGTTACTACATGTTGTAACTATCAACAACAAATCAACACATACATATCCCTATGTCCGAATTTTAAAATATCCGAAATATAGAACATCGAGTGAATTACCTACTTTTGATTTCAGAAATTGTTGGTATCTTAATTAAAATATATCCTTCCCAGAACAATATAATAATGAAACTATTTAACAGAAATTCTTTGAAATGCCTGTTGAAACAAGTTTTCATACGTTTTTTTTGTGGAGAAATTATATGCAACAAACAAAATGGCGGACGCACTCAGTTGCTTTTTTTTAAACAAAGACCGTTGATTTTGAACACGCATGTGATAGTCAATTCTAATCCAATTTTAAACATCAAAACATGAAAATGAAGGTAAGAAAAAAAGGTTTTTGACAGAAGTTGAACAAAAAGCATTTACCTTCTATTAATCCAATAGCACATTATACACTTTGAGTGATCTTTTTGAAACCATTTTTCATCCAATTGTGTCTGTCAGTCGAACGATTATCTTAAATCACTTGTCAGTCCTGAGTAAAATTTGCCGGTTAGGACTGGTGGACCGAGGGTTTTGGCGAACCCTGTGAACCAAAGGTTAGGGTTAAAAACAAAGTGAATTTACAGCGTTTTTGTTCAAATTCAAGGCCGTTATGCAGCCCGATTCCCCAAAAAGCATGTACATTTGAATTTTTCCCAAATGGTACAGTACAGGCAGCATGTACTTGGACAAACGTCAACCGTCGCGGTGTTCATTTTACGGTGTTCGCTTACCAAACGACCCCCGCGATGGGTGTTCAGATCAAATATTCGCGGGGGCCGTTTTCCATAAGGTGGACACCGCGAATCACCGCGGACCCATAATATCTACCGCGGTGTTCATCGTGTTCGCTAGAAATAAAATAATTGAACATAAACGTAGGTCGGTACCAATTTGCAGAAAGAATCTACCGTGCGTTTGAATGTTATAGGTGTCATTTGGTGTCTAAAAAATTAACAACGATTACGAACAATCACAATCGATTACCGCATACATGCAAAAATTCCCGTCTCTGTCCATTACCCGATAATCCCGAGATTTCCGATTTCATGCAAATTCTGGTCAATGTTGACGATAAAAGTGTGATAGAAATGCAAAAATCACAAACGTTCGCCATATCTCTAAACTATCAAATGAATTTCGGCATATGTTTCTATTTAAAGATTTGATGAAATAAGCGCCCAATCAGAACAGGTGTATTCCAACATTCGTAAATCACCTGACGCCTAGTGCGCGCGTTGTGTAGAGTTCATGTTCTGTTACAAATTGTAGCCACAAATAAATACATGTATATATGCCCATGATATTTTCATTTTCTTTGTTCTGAACCATAAAAAGCGCGCGAAAATTGGCGTGGGTGTATTTATTTTTTACACAAAATCTTCGTAGCGCAGACAACATTGGGATCTTTTAATTTCGATTTAAAGTTTCGTAGTGAATTTCTTCTCAAGTACCGGGGTAGCTCGCGAATGATTTGGAATTGACATTTCATCTGAATAAAATAAAAATCAAACACGCTGTAACACGCTATATTTAGATTTCATGCAACATGTACAAGTCATTTTCTGGAAATCGGGAGAAATGAAACCCAATTTTGTGAAAACAAAAAGGGCAATTGCATTGATTAACACCATAAAAGTTAATCGTATTGATCATCTAAACGCTTAGTTTTAGTTTCCGACTTAACGTACTGCCCGAGTTTAAGTACGCATAAATGTGCACATAATATCTACATGTACATGAAGTATATGATTTTATTTTGTACATGTACATGTACATTTAAAACGCGTGAATGACCCTCGCAGACAGGTGTTTACGGTGGCTGCGCAGCATCGCGGTGATCACGGGTGTTTCCGTTAACGATAGCGTGCAATCGCGGCGATTTCGGGTGTTCGCCGAACACCGCGGTCAGTAGCGTGTCCGCCCCCCGCGAAATGTCACCCATCGGGAAAATTGAACACCGCGGCCACGCGTTTTTGTCCAAGTACACGCTGCCTGTACTGTA
>VMBQ01005969.1:29865-51678 GCA_007657795.1 Dreissena rostriformis | reverse complement strand
AAAAAAATAGGTCACAAGGCAGCCCTTTTTCTTGTCATTTAAGAAAATATGACCTTTACCCGCAGCACCTAAGGTTCCTTCCTGCCCCCTGACCACCCCCACGCCCTAATTTTGATCTGAACAGATTAATGAACAGCAACTTTTATTAGGAGTTTTAATAAATTAACTAAATTTCACAGCATAACTTTAGTTTTGTTTATTGTAGAAACAATGTTTTGAATGAAAATATATGTTATATAAAATACGTGTATATATGCATAACACATGCTATATTTAAGAAATTCCACAGTGATAAAACATTTATAACCACGCGAAATGAAGTGCCTTTTAATCATTCCATTTACTTTCTTTCACTTTCACCTGTGGGAAATGCCCATATTAAGCCCTCCATGATACGTATATTTTCATTATGTTAGCAGACATAAACAACAGGATCTTTATTGGTCTCAAAGCACTTTTCTTGTAACATATCAGCAATGAGCATCAATTATGATGGGAACTTAATTGTTTAGAACAAATGGTTTAAGACAAAATTACTAGGAAAGTAAGATGGATCTAACAAGTACATGCAAGCTGTTATGAGGTTTTATTTCATGTTTCCTAATAGATTTGCTTCATCAATGTATTTTAGTCACATTGGGATATTCTTAGTAATCAGGCCATGCTTCTCAGTTTCTTATTAGTTTAAGAATACAATGTTCAAGAAATCTACTGTTGATAACAGCGAACAAAATCCATATAAACAATCTTACATAAACAGAATCAACAAATCCGTGTAATTTAGTTTGTGTTTCGCTGGAAATGATGATATAAGCCTATAATAATAATGAAGAACTATTTTAGAGGCTTCTATGCAGATATTTATATATTGATACAACTATAAGATGAACGATATTAGAGATAAGATGTGCTTTTCATAAAACTTATTTTAGAGATAAGATTAACTAATTATAAAATTATTTCAGAGGCTTCTATGCAGAAAAAGAAGTCCAGTCCACGAAACAGTCCACGACACACTGGCAGTCCAAGGAACCCTTCCAGTCCACGAGGCGGGGCAAGTCCACGCGCTGTGGATCCCAACGCGGGCATAATCCATCCCCCGTGGCCGTATTTAGGCAATCAGGACATTATATCCGCTCATTTTCCCGCACACGAATCTCAGAAGTCACCCATTAGAGACGGTGGTCGTTCACCGTTGACCGAACAGCGGAAGTCTCCATTCAACATGTTGCCGGTAGCCAACTCTGTGTCTTCTGTGCATATTGGTGGCCACATGAACAGTATGGAAGGGCCCGTTGTTGGAGCCATCGATACCATGAGAGTACCCACTCAGTGCAATATTGATAACCGGGCCCTGTTTAAGTCCCTAGAGGCGTACCATCAATTGGCCCAACTTGCTACTGCTAAGGACCCAACTTTTCTTCAGAAATATGAAGAGCTGAAATTTTTGCAGAAAATTCACAATCAGAAAACAGGGGTAAATGGAATGGATCCTTTGCATAATTTATTACGCCCAGGTCTCAATAGTGTGTCAGCGATGCAACAACCGCCCGTGTGTAGTGTGTGTACAGACGTTCACGTTTCCAATAACAATATGCCAGTGTTCACAAGTTCAGTCCATGGTCCAACTGTTTCCAATGTCTTGACGACTACGGTCAGTAGTGGTGTCGCTGCACCCAAAAGTATCAAAGTGATCTCTGATGAACAAAAAGCATCCCAGACTCCCGTGTCCAGTAAGCGTTCATCAGCTGCTACCACAAGCAGCTCCATCCCTATACACTCATACGACTCTGCTTTGCCACTTCCAAAACGATTAACCGAGTCCGTACAAAAACTACTTAACTTTCCGCTCGACCCCAGTTTAAACCTACCTCAAACATTTCGCAGATCTCCATCGTCAAGTTGTTCCACTCAAGCTCGAACTATCGCGTCCCAGATGTCTCAAAGTGCAACAGCAATTGCAAAAACTACTCATAATAACGTAATGTCATCGTCAGCAAATTTTCGTAATCAAGTGAGCGATAATTCTCATATCGATATTGACTCCATAACACCATCAATCACTGGCTTTGCCCTTGGACCAATGTCACTCAGTCTGGACAGTTCATCGAGAAGTTTACCACTTGATTTGAGTTTTCATCCCGATAGTGCCGTCATCACAAGCCTAGCTATGCACGATATGTTACTAGGTCACGGAGACATGTATACGGGGTCCACCACTAAAGTCGTGCCTGCAATGCCGGGCTATATAACATCACACACAGTGGATTCTTCATCTAAAGGATTTAACGCCATCAGTACATCACACCAAAAGATTGACAGACAAACTTCTGTCGATAAGACTAAAGAGGGTACTTTGTGCAATAGTGAAACATCAAACAATTTCAGACCATCTAGTGTTAGAACACCCCCCAGCAGTATCAATACTGGCCAGCCTGTGGTTCAGCCACCAGTAAGTGTGGTCAGATACCCATCTCAGAGTTGCCTCCCATTATTGAGTTCTCTCCCATCTCAGAGTTCTCTACCAGACAATGCTGAAAGTGTGTACAGTCAAATGGGATTGACAGAAATGTTGCAAGAGACTGCGAGTATTAGGAACTTAGAACGTGTAAGTGTTGTTACTGTGTCGGAATCTATTTCTACTGCGGTGACTTCAGTGAATAACATTGAGACGTTTCATGTTGTAACTACTTCATGCAGTGTTTCATCCAGTTCCCATATATCTGTCAGTGCAGGGTTTCTTGTGAATTGTGTCAATGACATTGCTAGTGGAAGTGTGGCCAGTAATGATACTCATCATAATACAAACTCA
The DNA here is from genome assembly GCA_007657795.1 of Dreissena rostriformis. Classification (NCBI taxonomy): domain Eukaryota; kingdom Metazoa; phylum Mollusca; class Bivalvia; order Myida; family Dreissenidae; genus Dreissena; species Dreissena rostriformis. The sequence continues at coordinate 48,866 of VMBQ01005969.1, read as the reverse complement.
GTGTGTAAACCTCCTGAACAAACTGTAGAAAGTAATGCCAACATTAATGCACCAAAAAACTCTGTGAAAGCAGATGACTCGGATATTCCAAAATTGAAACGGCAAACGTCGTTGAATATAAATTTAACCAATGCATCAAAATCGTCTCCGCTTGTAGGGCATGATTGGTGTGACAGTGACCACGGGAAGTCACAGGACTCGTGTTCTTCTAATAACTCTACACCCCCAGTATTAACTGCAGTGTCTGATATCAGTGATATAGGGGCACAGAGCAATGCCATTGATTGTGAAGTGTCTCAATTAACAGGAATGCAGGCTAACCTTGTTGAGGAATCTAGTGAACCGATTCCCGATTTGGAAGAACTGACACTTTCTTTAATGAGTGGAAAACACAAAGAAAGGAATATGCGTGCAGAATCGGTACCAAGTCTGTCTAGAGTTGAAAAAGAATGTGACGACATAGAGAGAAGTAAAACAGATGTGGATGTAACACCTGCAGCAGTTAGCGGAAAGTTGGCCATGTCTCTGAGAAAGCGAAGGGAATCATCTGAAAGCATTGAGGAGAAATTCGAGGAGTCGGATTTATTGCCCAGGCAGCTTCGAAGTAGAAAACGCACAAATCCTGATAATGATTCAAATAGTGTCAATTCTGATGACGCAAAGAAACCTAAGCTAGATAATGCCACCGAAAATGTTAACAATGCTGAAGTGAAGGATAAAGTGAACGCAACCAAAAATGCAGTAACAAGTGTCCATGTGCATCCAAGTGAATCAGAAAGTATCAAGAGTGGTTTGCGGGCTAGAACCAACTCAAAAGTCATACAAACGGTCGAGCCAACAGACAAGTCAAAGCCACCCACGCCAAATAAAGATGGTAAGAAAGACACCACAACAAGAGTCACAGTATCGAAACCTTTAGTTGAAAAGAAAATTGAAGTAATTAAAACAGATGAATTGAAAAAAGGGACACCACACATTCGTAGAAATAGACAGTCACCATCTGTACAACCAGCAGAGAAATCTTCTCAGTCAAGTAAGTAATTTGGATACATCTCTATCTGATACCATACTGTGTCTGCCATTATCAACTTGATATATATCCACTGATAAGGTACATTTCACCACCCAAATAGCCATAAACTACATAACATAATTGGCTATTCTGTATAGAATACATGTCATACACAACATTTAAAAAAAATATCAATGCAAGTTCCACTTTGTTTCACCAAAATGTCTGTTGAAAACTTTGTTGTTACACATTCTAACGAAGCAGTTATTATTTGGGAAGAATTGAATTGTGAAATCCTGTTTGTTTAACACTGGTGTTTAAAATGCAATAAATTTTTAACATTCCATTGATTTTATTATTTTAATATATACTTTTCTTATGTTTTGTATTATTTTCGGGTGTTTTAATTGTATATTATATATTAAATTCAATATTAAGTTTATAAAATATATACTTCTTTCTAACAAGCTTTGTGTGTCATTAAATGTACTTTTCGGTAAAACTTTTCAGTTTCACGTGAAAGATCACCATTACGACCACGTGAAAAGTCACCTTTACGAACACGTGAAAAGTCACCATTGCGAACACGTGACAAGTCACCGTTACGAACAAATCGAATCAGGGGCCACAACTCTCCGCTGACCATTGAAAACAGTGAAGACTCCCAGGACACTAAACGCGCAACACGGTCAACGAGGTCAAAAGACTCGAAAGGTAAGAAGTGTTTATTCTGTAACGCACATAAAAAAAATTGAGAAAATTGTACACTTACCGATTCCCTTGTTATGTATAAGAAAGACATTGTAATCAAAGTTTGATATAAGTCACTCTCTGGGAAATCGGGGCTTAATGCATGTACATTAAGTGTCGCTCCAGATTAGCCAGTGCAGTCCACTAAGTCCAAGTCTCTTTTAATTGAAAATCAAGTCTAGGCGGAAAGTGCCGTCCTTGATTAGCCTGGTCCGACTGCACAGGCTTATCAGCCTTATTTGGGAACAACAATCTATGCACATGCATTGAGCCATGTTTTCCCAGAGCGTTGCTCTTATAAAAGTTTTAATAAAGTAATTAGGCAAAACTTGAGTTGTAGTTACAAAATTGTATATATTGTCATGGTGTCTGCATTGAGTTCGGAAGGTGAGTTCAATCCCAGATGGAAACTTAAAGAGATCTTACACTTTCTTACCGATCAGAACGAGAGCTAGCATGTGTTGCTATAAAGGATTTTAAGCCCAAAAAGTCAATAATACAGTTAAGCTTGAGACAAAGTTGGATTGAAAATGTGTTGAACCAAGCAGTAATCAATTCATAAACTGTTCCATGGAAGTGTCCTGTCAAAACATTCAAGCACTGCCAACAGTGTTCAACAAGCTTTGACCAAAGTAGGAATATTTGAAATGCCACAAAATATGATCCTAGTTCTGGGAACAATGGGCTAAACGCAATTGCATAAATTGTCATCCCAGATTAACACATCTCCTCACAGGCCCATTAGGGAAGACACATTCCATCTATACTGGATTTCATTAAGAAAAAGACTTCCTTACAACGAAAAGTTCCATAAAAGCGGAAAGTGTCATTTAGCACATTCATGAAGCCCAATTTTCCCAGAATGAGGCTCATATTGTCCATTTGACTTTATTTGATATCATCTTTTGGAGTTAACATGTACCTATTATTGTCTAACAGGACTTCTTGTATTTTGTAGCGGAGGGGCCTGCTCAGACCGGCAGTAAGGCCCTGGTTAACGCCGCTGCCAAACGACGACGGACCACCTCCCAGGACCATAGGTAGCTGGCACATCAACCGCTGTGGAATCCTTAACGCTTTAAGACCACAGGTGTCAGGGGAATAAGTTGTTTCCCATGTGGGCAATGCAAGATCATGGGTATGTGGGGCAATACGGAATATGTCCACTGAAGGCAATCGAACCAGTGTTCAGCTATCAGGTGTATTCGTAATTGGAAATTTGTCGTGTTGGCTGAATGCAACCAAACGACAGGTACCTGTGACCTGTCATGCAGAACCATCATAGAACTCAACCCACAGGTATCTGGCGCAGCTACGGGCCAAGACAGGTCTACTACAGAGGTCCAGGAGCAGCTGCCCACTATGAGCATTATATGAGCCTTGTTCTGGGAAAACTGGGCATAAAGCATGCACATATAGCGTCGTCCCTGATCAGTCTGTTCAGTCAGTACAAGCTAAACAGGGACAACGCTTTCCCCTTGTATGGTATTTTTTGTTTACGGGAAGTCTCTTCGTAACGAAAATCCTGTGAGGACTGCAAAGGCTAATCTGGAATGACACTTAATGCTCATGCATTAAGCCCAGTTTTCCCAGAACAAGGCTCATTAAATAGCACCAGCTCCCTGTGCCTGGAAACTTGTGATACTTCCCAAAATGAGAACTAAATCGGTATGCGAACGGGACATACAAGGGCATAGAGGATTTTATGATGTTATGACAAAGTACAGGATTGACAATTGACTATTTACTAGTGAAGTATGTTATGACGAAGTACAGGATTGACAATTTACTATTTACTAGTGATATTTACTAGTGATATTTACTAGTGATATTTACTAGTGATATTTACTAGTGAAGTTTTGCTTCTTGGTAGTATTGCATACATGTTTGTTACTGTGAAATTTAATATGAAGAAATCATGTGAAAAGTGCTGGTATATAGGTAAAAGTAAAGTAAAATGTGCATGAACTGTAACTTGTTTTTACTTGATTATATATCTTGCATTGTTGAAGGTGTGTTGATTCACATCCTTGAAATGAAAGTGCTCATAACAGTGTACATAAATGTTCGTACGTTTGTCTTAGACATTATACCTAATTGTTACTGTTAATATTTTAGAGTTATTAGTGTAAATATTGTTGTGTTTTCCTTTCATATAAACATGATTAATTTACTAAACATTTTCATGATGTAAAGTTTTATAGCCCATATTAATGAAATTTGCATCCACCATGATAGTCATATGTAATTTAAACTTCATTTATCAACTTTTTGTTATGTAAATAGAAGTTGTAAATATGTACTTACATTATATTTAATTTTGTGTTCTGTTAATACAGTTCTTGTGCTTGACTGCGTTCTGAGATAAGTACATCCCATTGCACCCTCATGGCTTTTTGTGATGTTGTTAATTTTCGTTTTAGAGACTTCTAACTGAGTGAGCATTCTGTTGCAAATGTATAGTGTTAAAGATTATATATATATTATCTATACATTTATTGTGTTATTTAAGATGTTTTCTTTAATCAAAACATAGAAAATTATGTGTACTGGTTTTTGTAATTTTATGTGAAGTGAATGCACAATGCACTTTCCCTTTAGCTCATATATTTATTTTTCTGTTGCACATTTGTGTCGTGTTCTGAGAAAACTGGTCATAATGCATGAGCGTAAAGTGTCGTCCCAGATTAGCCTGTGCAGTCCGCACAGGCTAATCAGGGTCAACACTTTCAGCTTTTATGACATTTTTCGTTTAAATGAAGTCCCTTCTTAGCAAAAATCCAATTAAGGCGGAAAGTGTCGTCCCTGATTAGCCTGTGCGGTCTGCACAGGCTAATCTGGGATGACACTTTACACACAAGCATTACGCCCAGTTTTCTCAGAACACAACACATTTATTTGATTGTCCCAGCATTAGTAACCAAAAACTAAAGTCAAGTAAAAATGTAGATGGATATGGGTATTAGGAAATTTTACTGACAACACATTTGTTTAGTATTTTGTTTTTGTTATGTAAACCGACTAAAACATTTAGAAAAACTTTGAATTTTGAAATGTAGGAAAGAGTGCAATGAAAGGCAGCTTTTATGTATGTATGTTTTGTATGTTTCTTAAATACTAAGTTAGTCTTACAAAACAGCAATATTGTAGTAGCGGCAAATTATTGATTTATTTTATATAACATCATATCGAAACCATTCACTGTAAGTTCATACTATATATTGCTAATCAATGTGCTTGAGGTCCATGCTTGTAACAGTAATATATTAAAACATTGAGGGAGTTTTCCATTCAACTCTGCACAACAACATAAGTATATATACATTAATATTGTTATTTCCAATTTTGTTTTAAAAGTGGAAAATCTTAACCAATTATAAGTAAAATATAGCGAAAGGGTATTGTTTGAACGTAACATGTAACCACCATTGATAAATCTTGTAAACAGCTTTTTAGCTCACCTGAGCACAACATGCTTATGGTTCTACTTTGATCCCCTTTTGTCTAATATTTGTCTTATGTCATCAAGATTTTCCTTGTGAACATACTCTTGCCTTATATCATAAAACTTTCGCAGAACATTTTGTCCAATTGTTATCTTGGCCGAGTTCTAAACTGGGTCAAATGGAGTCAAAAACTATTTCACAGGGTCAAATTCAAGACAAATCTTGTGAACACTCTAGAGGCCACATTATGGCTTAATCTTCTGGAAACTTGTTCAGAACAATTGTCCCAATGATATCTTTGCTGAGTTCGAAAGTAGGTCACTTGGGTCAAAAACTTGGTGAAGAAAGCTTGTGAAAACTAGAACCAATCTTCATTAAACTTGGTGAGAATATTGACCCAATGATATCTTGGCCAAGTTCGAAACTGGGGAATGTGGAGTCAAAAACAAGGTCATACGGTCAAATTGAAACAAAAAGAATTGTGAACTATCTGGGAGTCACATTTTTGTGCAATCCTCATCAAACTTGCATTTGTTTAAATGATTTCTTCAACAAGTGAGATATGGTAACTCTCCATTGAAAATCATGCCTNCCCCCCCCCTGAGTCGTAGCAGTTTTCTTTATGTGGCTTTAGTTAAACCATTAAAACACATGTAAGAAGTTTTTTTTTAATCCAATCAAAATAAAACTGTACTGTAAACAATAAATACAATTTGTTATGATATCTCGGCTAAGTTTGAAAATAATTGCGGATGCCAAGTGTTGGGACAGTTTTTCTTATTAGTCTATTGTGAAACAAGTTTAATACTACCTCCCTATATCAGTTTAGTTCATTGAGGGCTCAGGTTAGTGCCCTTTAAAGAGCTTTTGGCATATAAAGACACCTTCAGATCTACATTGTATAATTGTGTTAATTATCTGGATAAATTTTTTCAACAACTTCTTGTTCTTCATGAATATTCATCGTTAATTGATGTGTTTTTTTACATGAAAATGTCAATGAATTTCACAGGCACTTAGTTCAGCAATATATATTTAAATTTATGGGCATCGTTTGTTTGTTTTGGTAAAATTGATTTTTATAATCATATTTTCCCTCCATGCCTCAAACAATTTATTTGTTTTATTAACCGTACTTGACCATGTAAAACATGCAACTAATATTTGTACGCAAAAATGGTGCAAGAATGGTTCGAATAAAGAAAAAAAAAACGCAAATTGGACCGCAAATCATCTGCCGTTTTACTATTGCGAAATTAGATGATCAGGTGACTAAAGAATTCAAAATATTCAGCTTTTTATGATTATGAGAATATGTTTCATTGCTCTATAATTTGCTACAAATATGGATAATGTTTATGATAATACAAGTGGTCATGTAAAGGAACGTTTTTGGCAGTCTAGTAACGTATGCTTTTGTCTTTGTCTATAATGGTTTCCCTTCGATGTCTAAAGCATAAAAACATTCAAATTCTACATAATCATCATCACTTTTACAAATTCAATGTTTTATACTACACTAACCTCAGGACTTCAGTTAAAAAAAAAATAATTGCGTGAACATGCTGCATTGTGGATAAGACTTTTATACAACTCTGTAGAACGTTCTATATTTGTACAACCATATTAATATCATTGCATATTTTCAAATTTTTAAATGTCTCTATGCATCTAAAATAACTCCCACCAGTGCTGTCAATTATGAATTCATGAAACACAAAGATGTGTTTTTCATATTTTAATTTGCTACACAAAACGGCTGCTACTAAGTTCACACATTCAGTTACCGGCTATTCGTTTTTTGAAAGCTACCCTTTCAGCGTGCAAGATAAATAGTGTCTATTATGACTATATACATGTACCAGTAAACAATTTTTTATCAAATTAACAGACAGAGTAGCGTTGTATCAATATTTAACGCACACCAGCTTTTTTAATTGAAATATGGGGGATCAAAAATTGCGCGTTATACATGGTTTAGTACTGTATGTCTCTGTGTTTATCCCCCCTGAATTGTGATTCCCCGGCATTATGGTCTGGATGCTCATTAAAAAGATTGTTTTAAAGGTGTTGGTACTAAGCAAAAGCTTAAAAAAAAGTTGTTTTATGTTAAATATAATGGTAAGTGAATTACGTAAAAAAAGTTTTAGATTTGCTGAACTCGTTCTTAGGCGTGTTTTTCTTCAACCATACAAGTAGTTCAAAGATAAAGGACTCATATCCACTTTATGAATAAGAGTTTTTTCACTTGAGATTTTTTTTTCTAATAAACTGCATTTGTTACTGTGTATGGGTCCACAAACAGGAGCTGTTTGAGCTTTAGGGGTGAAATTTGCTGTTGAGCATGTTGTTTAATTGAGAAGTGGTATGAAATTCCTGCTGGCCAGGTTCCAGTGTTGTCTAGACTGTTAGCATACGTTCAATCCATGATTGCATACTGAAGTTACAAGTTTTGTGCCATTATGATTACCGGTAACTGTCTTGTGTTATTCTTTAGCAGAGATTCTTGTGTATTGTGTTGTTTTTCTGGCCATATTTTAGCCAAGCATTGAGGTGTGATACAAGATATGTTCTCTCTGATTCAAGCATTGAATTGGTAATGAATTCTTCATTTATTTACTGATTGAATTCCATTATAGCCTTTAAAAAAAGTAATTCTGTATACGAAACCTTGCAGTGAATTTCACTGGAACCATGTATAGTAATCATGATAAAATGAAAGGCTTTTATTTGTTGTATGTAACATTTGTTGAGGCTAAAAAGGTAACGCTGTTCATTTAACAAAAATTCCTACTTTTTACATTTTCCACTGAGTGGACAGTTTTGCTCTGCGTCCTTTCTTGTGTGTCAAAGATTTTAAGTTTTTAATTGTGATGGTCTGACAAGAAAACAAGTAACAGTTTTATATAATGAAAAGTTTTTATTCTCCCTTCTTCGAAGAACAGGGGGTATATTGTTTTTTGCCTGTCTGTCTGTCATTGTGTGTCTGTCTTTCTGTCGCAAAACTTTAACCAAGGTTAAAGTTTTGTCATAAATTTTGCATTATTAATGACAGCATCTTGATACTTGGCATGCATGTGCATCTCATGGAGCTGCACATTTTGAGTCGTGAAAGGTCAAAGTAAAAAAACACAATCCAAGGGAAGTTATAGGCTTTAAAGGGAGATAATTTCTAAACCAGCCAAATGATAAATAGAAACAGCGCAATAGGGGGCAGTGTGTTTCTGACAATCACATCTCTTGTTTTTTTTTTGTTTTTTTCAAAATAATTAACAGTGAAATGAATATCTAGGGTTAAATAAACATATTCTTTTAATTAATTATCCACTGTTTTTGTGTAGGTGTTTCTTATTAAGATGGAATTGCCGGTTTTGCTATTCAGTGTATATTCTTTAAGCATGAAGTGCTCATGGTGAGTTATTGCGGTCACTCTATATCTGGTTTCGTACGTTGTCAACTTTTAGCTTTTAAACACTCTAAAGGCCACATTTTTAATATAATCTTCATGAAACGTGGTTGAAATGTTTATAGCTTGACAATATCTTGGATGAGATCGAATATGGGTCATGTTTGTCCAGAAAGTAGGTCACCAAGTCGGATCTTAAAATAGCCTTGTAAACACTCTATAGGCCACATTTATGACTTAATCTTTATAAGGGCTGAATGTTTATTTGGACAATATCTAGGCTTTGAATCTTGGTCATGTGCGTCCTAAAACTAGGTCACAAGGTCAAATCTTTAGAGAAAAAAAAATGTTACCACTCTCAAGGCCAAAATTATGACTCAATCTTGATGAAACTTGGTCAGAATGTTTATCTAGACAATATCTGGGCCGAGTTTGAATCTACATCATATGCATCCAACAACTCAATAACCAGGTTGAATTTTAGAAAAACCTTGTTTCCACTCTAGAGGCCATATTTATGACCCAATCTTGATGTAACTTTGTGGCCAGAATGATTATCTTGACAATAAGGGTGTTCAAATCTGGGTCACACATGTCCAAAAAGTAGATCACCATGTCATATCTTAGAAAAACCTTGTTGCCACTTTAGAGACCACATTTATGACTCAACCTGGATGAAACTTGGTCAGAATGGATTATTTGAGATTATATAGCCCAAGTTGGAATCTGGGTCAAGTAAGGTCAAAAACTAGGTCACCTGGTCAAGTCGTTGACAATGAGTGTACCTTGAATAAGCGCCTCTGGCCCTCTTGTTACATTTAACAAAGGGTTAGTATTTATCTGGTATTTATTTTAATTAAATGTGTTACAAAAATCATGGTTTATGATAACAATTATATTGCTTTATTCATATTTATTAAATTGAGCTTTTTTAGAAAGCTGTGGTTTTGATAAATTTTGTTTTAAAGCTGGTCTTTTTGTATCTTGTGGACAATATGTTATTTAAATCAACCTATTATGAATAATCATAAATATAAGGTATATAAGTTGATTATGATGTTTTGGTTGGTTTTAATGTATCTCTTACTTTTTTAGACATAAAACTCCAATTAATTATTTTCACTGATTTTGTTGTAAGGTCAAATCCAGTTTCCAGTATGTCCTAAACACTGGTTTCACAATTTTCTTTGAATTTCAGGATGACAGTCCCATATTTGCATTATGATGATTTGTGTCGTGTTCTGAGAAAACTGGGCATAATGCTTGTGCGTAAATTGTCGTCCCAGATTAGCCTGTGCAGTCCGCACAGGCTAATTTGGGACGACACTTTCCGCCTAAATTGGATTTTTGCTAAGAAGAGACTTCATTTAAACTGAAAATGTCATAAAAGCGTTAATTGTTGTCCCTGATTAGCCTTTGCGGATTGCACAAGCTTATCTGGGATCACAACTTACACACAAGCATTATGTCCAGTTCTCTCAGAACAGGACACATTTTAGCACACATAGAATTCAGGGGTGTGATTTCTCCTCCTTTCAGCTGATATCCTACCTTTCCATGTCAAGCTAATTTTACAAATTGTTATTATTTTTGCTGGATCTATATACAATTGAAGAGTTTAGTTGAACCCTGTATGGGGAATAGGGCATTTTCTTCCCCTGAAGTGCTTCTTAAATCACACCCCTGTAAATACTTGACTATTCCGTATTAAGCCGTTACTACATTCGATATGCAGCAGCAAGTTAAAAGTAAAAGCCAGCTTTTTGTGTATAAAAGAAGGGATTTTCACCGAAATGTAAAACTACTATCACTCAACTGCATATTTAATTTACATTGAAAGCAGCTTATGTCAACGTTTATGTAGCAGGACAGTTATTAAGTATTTATATGATTCGTTTATTTTTCTAAGTCACTGCTTGTTTGCATATCATGAAGTATTGAAATTGCATCAATGTCATGTTACGCCATCTTTTCACCTATTTGGATGTTGCTAAGAGCAAAAAACTGTGTGCTTCATGAACATGTCTCCAAGAAAATGCAGATAGAATTATACCAGTAACTACATACATTCATATCAACAGTAGATTGCGCTATGTTTAACATGGCTTTCTGTACCATTTAATCAGCTCCAGTCGGTTTATTTCGTTTTCCGTCATTCTGTTTTGTCTGTATATGTGCTTCACCCATGTGTCGGGTGGTTGCTATGGGACAGTCAGTGTAGACTATGTTGCAGTGAAAACTGTTTCTTTTTCTGTTTTATGTACATTTGTAAAGATATATAAAGTATTTGCCGTAATTGAGAGTGTGTGTTCTTATTCCAGCCCCGTTAATTTGAAAGTCTTACGTAAAAAAAGTGGTTTCTGTTGGTTATTATGCCCCCCTTCGAAGAAGAGGGGGTATATTGCTTTGCACATGTCGGTATGTCGGTGTGTCAGTCCGTCCACCAGATGGTTTCCGGATGATAACTCAAGAACGCTTAGGCCTAGGATCATGAAACTTCATAGGTATATTGATCATGACTGGCAGATGACCCCTATTGATTTTGAGGCCACTAGGTCAAAGGTCACATGTAAAGGTCACAGTGACTGGAAATAGGAAAATGGTTTCCGGATGATAACTCAAGAACGCTTACGCCTGGGATCATGAAACNGTCTGTCTGTCTGTCTGTCTGTCTGTCTGTCTGTCTGTCTGTCTGTCTGTCTGTCTGTCTGTCTGTCTGTCTGTCTGTCTGTCTGTCTGTCTGTCTGTCTGTCTGTCTGTCTGTCTGTCTGTCTGTCTGTCTGTCTGTCTGTCTGTCTGTCTGTCTGTCTGTCTGTCTGTCTGTCTGTCTGTCTGTCTGTCTGTCTGTCTGTCTGTCTGTCTGTCTGTCTGTCTGTCTGTCTGTCTGTCTGTCTGTCTGTCTGTCTGTCTGTCTGTCTGTCTGTCTGTCTGTCTGTCTGTCTGTCTGTCTGTCTGTCTGTCTGTCTGTCTGTCTGTCTGTCTGTCTGTCTGTCTGTCTGTCTGTCTGTCTGTCTGTCTGTCTGTCTGTCTGTCTGTCTGTCTGTCTGTCTGTCTGTCTGTCTGTCTGTCTGTCTGTCTGTCTGTCTGTCTGTCTGTCTGTCTGTCTGTCTGTCTGTCTGTCTGTCTGTCTGTCTGTCTGTCTGTCTGTCTGTCTGTCTGTCTGTCTGTCTGTCTGTCTGTCTGTCTGTCTGTCTGTCTGTCTGTCTGTCTGTCTGTCTGTCTGTCTGTCTGTCTGTCTGTCTGTCTGTCTGTCTGTCTGTCTGTCTGTCTGTCTGTCTGTCTGTCTGTCTGTCTGTCTGTCTGTCTGTCTGTCTGTCTGTCTGTCTGTCTGTCTGTCTGTCTGTCTGTCTGTCTGTCTGTCTGTCTGTCTGTCTGTCTGTCTGTCTGTCTGTCTGTCTGTCTGTCTGTCTGTCTGTCTGTCTGTCTGTCTGTCTGTCTGTCTGTCTGTCTGTCTGTCTGTCTGTCTGTCTGTCTGTCTGTCTGTCTGTCTGTCTGTCTGTCTGTCTGTCTGTCTGTCTGTCTGTCTGTCTGTCTGTCTGTCTGTCTGTCTGTCTGTCTGTCTGTCTGTCTGTCTGTCTGTCTGTCTGTCTGTCTGTCTGTCTGTCTGTCTGTCTGTCTGTCTGTCTGTCTGTCTGTCTGTCTGTCTGTCTGTCTGTCTGTCTGTCTGTCTGTCTGTCTGTCTGTCTGTCTGTCTGTCTGTCTGTCTGTCTGTCTGTCTGTCTGTCTGTCTGTCTGTCTGTCTGTCTGTCTGTCTGTCTGTCTGTCTGTCTGTCTGTCTGTCTGTCTGTCTGTCTGTCTGTCTGTCTGTCTGTCTGTCTGTCTGTCTGTCTGTCTGTCTGTCTGTCTGTCTGTCTGTCTGTCTGTCTGTCTGTCTGTCTGTCTGTCTGTCTGTCTGTCTGTCTGTCTGTCTGTCTGTCTGTCTGTCTGTCTGTCTGTCTGTCTGTCTGTCTGTCTGTCTGTCTGTCTGTCTGTCTGTCTGTCTGTCTGTCTGTCTGTCTGTCTGTCTGTCTGTCTGTCTGTCTGTCTGTCTGTCTGTCTGTCTGTCTGTCTGTCTGTCTGTCTGTCTGTCTGTCTGTCTGTCTGTCTGTCTGTCTGTCTGTCTGTCTGTCTGTCTGTCTGTCTGTCTGTCTGTCTGTCTGTCTGTCTGTCTGTCTGTCTGTCTGTCTGTCTGTCTGTCTGTCTGTCTGTCTGTCTGTCTGTCTGTCTGTCTGTCTGTCTGTCTGTCTGTCTGTCTGTCTGTCTGTCTGTCTGTCTGTCTGTCTGTCTGTCTGTCTGTCTGTCTGTCTGTCTGTCTGTCTGTCTGTCTGTCTGTCTGTCTGTCTGTCTGTCTGTCTGTCTGTCTGTCTGTCTGTCTGTCTGTCTGTCTGTCTGTCTGTCTGTCTGTCTGTCTGTCTGTCTGTCTGTCTGTCTGTCTGTCTGTCTGTCTGTCTGTCTGTCTGTCTGTCTGTCTGTCTGTCTGTCTGTCTGTCTGTCTGTCTGTCTGTCTGTCTGTCTGTCTGTCTGTCTGTCTGTCTGTCTGTCTGTCTGTCTGTCTGTCTGTCTGTCTGTCTGTCTGTCTGTCTGTCTGTCTGTCTGTCTGTCTGTCTGTCTGTCTGTCTGTCTGTCTGTCTGTCTGTCTGTCTGTCTGTCTGTCTGTCTGTCTGTCTGTCTGTCTGTCTGTCTGTCTGTCTGTCTGTCTGTCTGTCTGTCTGTCTGTCTGTCTGTCTGTCTGTCTGTCTGTCTGTCTGTCTGTCTGTCTGTCTGTCTGTCTGTCTGTCTGTCTGTCTGTCTGTCTGTCTGTCTGTCTGTCTGTCTGTCTGTCTGTCTGTCTGTCTGTCTGTCTGTCTGTCTGTCTGTCTGTCTGTCTGTCTGTCTGTCTGTCTGTCTGTCTGTCTGTCTGTCTGTCTGTCTGTCTGTCTGTCTGTCTGTCTGTCTGTCTGTCTGTCTGTCTGTCTGTCTGTCTGTCTGTCTGTCTGTCTGTCTGTCTGTCTGTCTGTCTGTCTGTCTGTCTGTCTGTCTGTCTGTCTGTCTGTCTGTCTGTCTGTCTGTCTGTCTGTCTGTCTGTCTGTCTGTCTGTCTGTCTGTCTGTCTGTCTGTCTGTCTGTCTGTCTGTCTGTCTGTCTGTCTGTCTGTCTGTCTGTCTGTCTGTCTGTCTGTCTGTCTGTCTGTCTGTCTGTCTGTCTGTCTGTCTGTCTGTCTGTCTGTCTGTCTGTCTGTCTGTCTGTCTGTCTGTCTGTCTGTCTGTCTGTCTGTCTGTCTGTCTGTCTGTCTGTCTGTCTGTCTGTCTGTCTGTCTGTCTGTCTGTCTGTCTGTCTGTCTGTCTGTCTGTCTGTCTGTCTGTCTGTCTGTCTGTCTGTCTGTCTGTCTGTCTGTCTGTCTGTCTGTCTGTCTGTCTGTCTGTCTGTCTGTCTGTCTGTCTGTCTGTCTGTCTGTCTGTCTGTCTGTCTGTCTGTCTGTCTGTCTGTCTGTCTGTCTGTCTGTCTGATTATCCGTTAAAGAACCACTATTTGAACATTTTTCTTAGTCACGAGCGTTCTTTTGCATGACAATTATTTTGAAAATACTCATTTAACCAAAATGGGAACAAGTCCTTTATAAAAAGAACATTCGCGACATGTCATAACTGTTTGACCTCATTGATTTTCGTGATGATAGTTTTTCACCAACAAAAAAACCCTATAAGCATCAACCCCGTATATCTTTTTAAAGATATTTCTTTTTTTGAATATATGACTTTTTTTTAAATTGTCATTTTGATAAACTGTGAGCGAGTCTTCGAACCGTATACACGTATATAACAATGTCAATAAACGAGCTTAAAATGCAATATGGTTTGACGATCAATTGTTTATACCAACCTGAAAGAAACACCCTGTAGGGCATTAGGCTTGCATATAATGTTGACGCACATGAAAGCTTGATGTTGTTTCTGACGATCGTATCGAACCACTACAATCAATGTGGTATGATATAATCAAGGGGGACATGATGTAATCGAAATGAAAATATACGTCGACAATATCCGCATAGTGATCACACGATATGTGAAAACCGTGCGTACTTTCGGCAGATATTTAAGAAGAAGTGCGTACTTTCGGCAGACATTTAAGAAGAAGTGCGTACTTTCGGCATATATTTAAGAAGAAGTGCGTACTTTCGGCAGATATTTAAGAAGAAGTGCGTACTTTCGGCACACATTTAAGAAGAAGTGCGTACTTTCGGCACACATTAAAGAAGAAGTGCGTACTTTCGGTACACATTTAAGTAGAAGTGCGTCTTTCGGCACACATTTAAGAAGAAGTGCGTACTTTCGGCACACATTTAAGAAGAAGTGGGTACTTTTGGCACACATTTAAGAAGAAGTGCGTACTTTCGGCACACATTTAAGAAGAAGTTCGTACTTTCGGCACACATTTAAGAAGAAGTGCGTACTTTCGGCACACATTTAAGAAGAAGTTCGTACTTTCGGCACACATTTTCGAAGCTAGCGAAACGAACGGTAGCCGTATTTTGTCTTCACAATGTCAACACGGGGCTCGCGCGATATCAGAACTACCGAAAACCGGGCGCGCTTGTTGTTTACAGTTTATTCAAACTCAACACATACATATGGGATATGAGATTGCAGCTTGAAACATAATAAATAAAGAGACATAAAAATACACGGGCTGTGGGACAAAAGATTGTTTTTCATTCTAAAATTGAAAACAAAATGCATATAAGATCACGGAAAAAAATATCGAGATAGGTTTCGTATTTGTGTTCATATTTATATATAAGATAGGTTAAACATGTAGACGATTTAAAATCTTGAGAATGTCATGACAATCTATATTGGTCTTTCAAAGACTGTTCAACAAGATGTAGTGAGACCTCTTTGGAACCATCAAGGATTTGGTTGAACCAAATATAACTAAGACCACTTTCATCCGGAATTAATTTCACAAAATCTAGCCACCTGTACTGTGAATGTCTATTTACATAATAAAAATGCATACATTTTAACAACAGCGATGACAGTTTGTTAGGATTAACAATAACATTATACCAGAAACAAAAAAAAATCGTTTTTTTTTACATGCATAATTATTGGAAGTCTACCAAGGTCGCAATACAACATAATATGTGGAGTTGATGTTTAAACATTTAATATGTACTTTAAAATATTATAGTGGTCATTTTCTAGCAAGGTTACATCGGAATTTACACACACTTAACAGCCGTATGTTAAAAATACGTATACTAGTTGCTTTAACAATTTAAACGGAACTTCAATCGATAAATCAATAATTATTTATTATTTTCCTTTTCAACTTAAACAATGCCTTTTTTGCTTGCTAACAAAGATGATTTTTGCAGAAGCAAACTGTCTTTTTTTGAAGAAAATTATTCCCAAAGATTTAAAAGAATCAACGACTTCTATTTGCTTTCCGTCAACGGAGAATGTTCTATCGGTATTTTTTAATTTATAACCAAAAACCACAATTATAGTTATTCTTGGATGGCGAATACCACAGTATCATCAGCATGCAGAATTGCAGCTTATTTAAGATACAGATATAAATTTTAATCGGATATATCAACACTTATATTGAAATTTGAAAGTAAGCAACTTACTCCATCATTTAAGTACATAACAAATAGGGCAGGGGAAAGATTTTCCCATTGGCGTACACCTCTCACACATGGTAAATATACCCAGAATACATATCGTTAACAAATATGCACGATTTTATATATATTTTTAAGAATATTTAAAAACTACCGTCATTATTATATTTTTTTTTCTCCACAGGCCAACCCTCCACACTTAATCAAATGCCCTCTAAAGATCTACATAACAGCAAACAATTGGTAATTTTTACGTTTAAAAATTTCAGCCAGAGCATAGAACACAAAAATATGGTCTCTCGTTGAACGGCTCTTTCTGAAACCAGCTTGATTTTAGTTAAACAAATCATTTTCTTGTAAGCATTTTGTAATTCTATTATTTTGTAATTCTATTATTGAAAACATCTGTAAATAATTT
Organism: Dreissena rostriformis; assembly: GCA_007657795.1. Taxonomy (NCBI): domain Eukaryota; kingdom Metazoa; phylum Mollusca; class Bivalvia; order Myida; family Dreissenidae; genus Dreissena; species Dreissena rostriformis. Next base: position 32,244 of record VMBQ01005969.1, on the reverse strand, counting down.
GCGTAAGCTGCTTAAAAGCGATATAGGTCTGTAGTTTTTGGGATCTTAAGTATATCCTTAATTTTAATAAGTAGGCATAACCAATAAGCCATGGTTCAGGAATAAAACAACCAACGAATACCTTATTGAATATTTTTTGGTAAAAGGGCATAAGTCTTTCACAAGATGCCTGTTTATATATTTATTACAGAAATGGTCAAGACCAGTAGCTTTTCCAGTTTCTTTTTTTTTAACTACATACGTAATTTTCTCAGCGGATATATTTTTATTGAAATTACGATAAATAATTGCAATGTGGAAACTAACATTTACTTTCTCGTTTACGTTACAGTTAACTGTGTGAACGTATGTTACAATTCTTTAAAATACTTCTAGTCATAAAATAGTATCAAATTTACGTTATTTTGCTTTTTTTTGTATTAATACTGTGCATATAAAAACAATATATAAATCCATTATGCCATAGGAGATTTACTTTGTATAGTTTTTATATGCGTTTAAATTTCTTGTTTATAATTTTTGCAGAGTCTTTCTTAAAGTACGCTTGTACGATTTTGCGACCGAAAGCATCGTTAAACCATTTTTAAATAGTTTTACGTGCCTTTTTAGTATTTGATGTGTTTCGAATTATTCCAAAATGTTCTTTTTTGTGGAATCAACTAAGGCCTTCTCTACCGAATTCACTAATGTTTTTAAATTTTGCTGGTTTATCGGAAATGTATCCTCCTTCAAATTGTGCAGCGCTTCATCAATTACAATCATATCAATATTTATAAAAAATCTCCGATGATTTATCTTGAGCCAATTTACAAATTTTGACTTCTTTTTAACAACTATATGTGTCTGTGTGTGTGTGTGTGAACTGTATGATTGTGTCTATATAATGGAATGCATGGATTTTATTACCTCTATTATATCAACCAAGTAGAATGGTTAAAAAACTCTATTGTATACTAACAAAATAACATGTAAACTTACTATACAATTTGTAATGTATAGAGGTGAATAAACGCTATAAATTTAAAAAAAAATCCGTGAAACAAGATTCCTTATGAAATTTTGATACTTCAAAACACGATCTAAAGACCAGACTGCAAAATAATTCTGAAAATAATGGACAATTGTTTTTTAAAAAAATCTGCGAATAAAGGCAGAGCTTTGTTAGACGTCACAACATAATCAACAGTCGACACATGTAAAAATGTTCTTGTTTGTCTGAAAAATCTCTGACGTGTTATATAGTACACTCGTTAGCTCTACACAAATCAGTCAGTATTCTACAACTGCGATAAATGGTTTGATCTTTTCAACAACGAGTAATTGGCATATTACACTTAAGATATTTATCATAAATATGCTCTCAAACTATCGCTTGTGTCGCCAGCAGCTATGTCAACAATGCAATTATCGACATCAGATATATCTGCACGTGTTGATGTTCTAGCATTTAGATCTCCGAAAAAATGACACATTTATTATGTGTATTAAAGTTATCCATTTCGGCATAAAACATTTCACTTATAAGTTGGTCAGAATATTTATAATTTTCATGTAGCATGTACGGTAAATATCACCGAATATGACATCTTCATCTATATCAGTTGTTTTGTTGACAATTTAAAGCATTGAACATATTCACATTCAGTATATATTTCTTCAAAATTGTCGACGATTGTATCCGTAATAAATGTAGGAATTCCACCTGACCTTTTACGATCATTTTGTGATCAGTTTTTCATTTATAAATACTTGAATAATAGTTTACGTTAATAACATCAACATTGTCACAGAATATTTCAAAGCAGAAGAAAATCTCGATTTTTCAATAAATTCTGGTATATTTAGTTTAGATTTGAGACCGCGCATATTTAAATATTAAACTAAAAATCAACAATGTCTTCCTTACAATTTAATGGAATCGGTAAGATTGCTTGGTTGATTTGTGTGGCTAAGGTTGGCGGTTTCAAATTTGATGTGGGATCCTGTGTGGCGTGGTGTTTCGTTTCGAACTCCAAATTTGCAATGTACTTCCACTCCTTCTCTTACAGGCCCTTTTTTACTCCCCGCCCCCACATTTTGGAAAGATATTTTAAAGAGAGTATGCACGATTTTGTCAAATATTTATGAATTTATATAAAATGTGTAAAAAAACTTATTATACATATATTTCAATATAAATTAAAATAAAAGTTAAGAACAACATGTGTCGAAATATGCGGAATAAGCCAGATATTTAAATCTGAAATCGAACATGTCATTACAGTCGAATTCGCCAGCATGTATATCATGCGTGTACGATGGGGAAGCGGACAACTACAACGAGCGAGGCCTGGTATTGTAATGCGCATGGGGGGTAGAGAGTTGGGTTGGGGTAAGGGT